>SNQJ01S0001150.1:97912-140606 GCA_010110895.2 Picea sitchensis | reverse complement strand
CCAGGGTGCTGCAACACCTGGACTGGTATTGCTTGAGGACAAGCAATTTCGAGAAGGGAGGACTGTAATGTCCCTTTCCAAATAGGAGCTCCAGAGAGGAGGCTTAATGGTCTAAACTTCCCCATTAGACTATAGCCAGGGCCAGAAAGGGGTAAACAGGGTCACTAGAGGTCACTTCAGTGACCGGTGTTATATTCAGAAAGTGACATTGAGTTAAATAGGGTAAAATCACTTTTAAGTCAGTATGAGCTAAAAATAGAAGTCAACAGTGAAGTAGGGTTTCAGCAGTGATTTAGGGTTTTGGAAAGCTATAAAGGAAAGGTCAGCAACCTAATTCATCCTTATGTAGATTATGACTTGTCATTGAGGAGAAGAGGTGCATCTCAGGAGAGATAGTTCAATGGATTCCAGGAGGAAGACACCAATTGGTTGATTTTGGTGTTGAGAGACACACCCTAGTCACCGGGAAGATCATTAAGGTCTTTCATCATTCTTCAGTAGCAGTTACACAATGTTTAGCAGCAAGGGCGCATTCATCCAGAGTGAGGGCGCAACTTCTAAGAGGGTTTTTAGTCGACTTATCCCATCCAGGGAGAATTACGAGATTTCCCTCTGACCCATTTGAGAGGAGGGAAAGGCGCATCTTTTGTCTGGTTCCTCAACATATTCCAATGAAGGAATCAACTGGGACACATTTTCCAAACTTGGATGTGAGACACTTTTGGCGGGCACATTTGGGGTTCTAGAGGGAGCATCAGACCAGATTCAGGGAAACCCTTCCGACCCATTTCCCAGTAGACCAAGGCGGTCATTTTGATACATATCTCGTCTGATTTCGATGGTGGAATCGCTAGGACGCATTTTTCTAGAAGAAGAGGGGCACATTCCCGCAGGGTATCCATCTGGGATCCATATTCATCAGCAAAAGGGTCCGAAAGATATTAGTATTGAGGACTAAAGTAGGGCGCATCATGTGGCATAGTTTCTAGGCCATTCCGAGAAGCATAGTTCCCAGGGCGAACTTTCCAGACTTCCAGCAGTTACCGTTAGAGCTGCCATAGTCCCAGCGCATCCATTGATTCTGCAGTGCTCCCATATTCCGAGTATTATCTTTTAGTTTCTTATTTGTATTATGACTAAGATCCTTTGTCTGTTTATCTAGTCAAGTATTGTCAGTTTATTTAGCCGCATTCAACCATTTTGTAATCCACAGAGATATCATAATACAAACTTTGCAGTCCTTTGTCGCATTTATTATTTGTATGATCATTTATATGTTGTAAACCTTTGATCCTACACACACATTAGCAGCGTTTCCTAGACTAGCCAAGTCAAGAACATTACAGGTGTAAGTTAGAGCATGGACAAGTATGGACCCCATATTTTCCACTCAAGAGTATGCATTCAATGTTCTTTAACTATTTTTTTCATTTTTGCAAATGTGCTTGTGTATTTTCATAAGGCAGTTCATGAGTAGCCCATGAGAATAAAACGACTCATGGAAATGTCATAAATTTCGAAGAAAGCAAACTGTAGAAAAATAAAAACTTGTTAAATGATCAATAACTAACCAACAAAATGCATCTAGGCAAAGATGACCCAAATATAGCTATAACACCTATGAGTGGCCTTGTGAATGTAAAGAAGTCCAACAACATTGACCATTAAATTAATAAAATTACAAAGACTATTAAAAGCATTTAATACAAATTGTCTTGTAAATTTTTAATTGATAATAAACTATGTATAAAATGCCTATTCATATTAAATGCATTTGCAATTTTTTTGTTATTATGTTTCTTTTAATGTGTGACTTTGCAAATTTTTTATTATTATGTTTCTTTTAATGTGTGACTTTGATTTGCTTAACCCTGAACACTACATAAAAATTAAATGTTGTCAAATATTTATATTGTATTCATGTTAAATTCTACACTTAGGAAAGTATAAAAGAATATTATAAATGGTTTTACATTAATATTATGGCATGCGTAATATATCATATTGTTCAAAGCTCCCACATTTTCTGCAATTCACTTTATCGAGTTATATAAAAACATTCATAACAAAGTTTTTGGATTTAACTTTTTTTTTTATCAAATGTAAACATACCTCATTTCATAAAAGAATTATCAGAAGATTTCGGGTAATTTGAACTCAAAATAAAGTTAAAATATTATTTTTTGTTTATGATTTTATTTTTGGATATTGATAATTGAGTTCAAATCGATGTTTGTTGCATTGATATTAAAGTGGTAAAGTTAGGAATAGCTTGAAACGATGATGAAATCAAATTATGGCTTAGGGATTGCATTTTTACCATTACAAATTCAATATTGTAAACATTGATCAAGTATTAGTATTTCAAATTTTAATTAAACAAGTACATTTATTTATAATATGAACTTTTATTTGTAATTGTAAATACTCATCATGTATTAGTATTTCAATCTTCAATTATACACATACATTTATTTATAATATATAGGGAGAAATCAACATGCATCATATAAGCCATGTTTTAGTGTACCACAATAAAAGCAATATAATAAATATTCATTGTGTAGTAGCATCTCATCTTCAATTGTATATGTACATTCATTTTTAATATGGTAAATATGCACACTAAAGCCATCGAGAAATCCATACTTTCAAGTCGCATCTCAATTTCTAATTTTATATATACATTCATTTTTTATATGGTAAAAATATATTATATAGAAAAATCAATTACATTGAAATTTAAGAGTACAATATACATTACATTGGTGAGTACAAAATCAATATGGTAAATACAAATTGTGTATTAACATTTTAATCTCCATTTATACAAAAGCATTCATTTCTAATATAATAAATGCACATTGAGTATACATCTAAAAGTCAACTATACATTGATAATTAAATCTCTCATTGTCATCAAGAGAAATATACAACTCAATCACTAGAAAGTTGTTAATAAAAAATAATGTAAGTTGTCCATATGGAATGTTGTAATTGGTTGTGAAAGAGATTGAATGGATTGATAATTACATTTTCCTAACAAGTTGTGAAGGGGATTAATAATCATGTTAATTAATCTTCCAATGAAAATATACAAGTTATGAAGGGAATTTATAATTATATCATCTTTAATAATGATGTTAATATGAAAATAATGTAAATTTTCCAAGGGATTAATATTTAAATGTTGCAAACTGTGAAAGGGATTGATAATTACATCTTCCTAACAACACCCTCTATAAGAAAAATATGGACCGTGTAAGTTATGAAGGGAATTTATAATTATATCATCTTTAACAATGATGTCAATAAGAAAATAATGCAAACTTTCCAAGGGATTAATATTTAAATGTTGCAAACTGTGAAAGGGATTGATAATTACATCTTCCTAACAACACCCTCTATAAGAAAAATATGGAGCTTGTAAGTTATGAAAGAAATTTAAAATTCTATCATCTTTAACAATGATGTCAATAAGAAAATAGTGCAAATTTTCCAAGAGATTAATATTTAAATGTTGCAAACTATGAAGGGGATTGATAATTACATCTTCCTAACAACACCCTCAATAAGAAAAATATGGAGCTTGTAAGTTAAATATTTTTAGAAGGTCGTCGATAAGAGTATGCAAATTAATAACTAAATCTCATTGACCAAGCCACCAATAAACAAGTATGCAAGTTGTCAAATGTCACAAATAGTTGTCCATAAGGAAAATAAATCAATTTTCTTAGACAGCCATCAAAAAGGAGAAAATGTGACAACTAAATTTGGGTGATGAAGTGGTCAATAACAAAATTATGCAAGTTGTCAATTGTTGCACACAACTATTCATAAGGAAAATATGCAAGTTGGGAAGGATATTGATATTTAAGTTCAAGTAATAATGTCTTCATCAAACAAGAAAAGTATGCATTCATAAGTAAATCTTCCAATGAAAAATATGCAAGTTGTGAAGGGATTGAAAATTACATCTTCCTAATAACACCATCAACAAGAAAAATACGAAAGTTGCAAACAAGATTGGTGATTAAATATTTTTAGAAGGTGCTTACTAAGAAAAATATGCAAGCGCCTAGAGAAGGAAAATTCCTCAAGTTAAAGAGATTGAAGAAAGAGTGTGTGAAATGCATGTCACTTATAGTATTCCAAAGGAAAGTGCAGAAGAAAGATTTTTCATTGAGGATGGTGTTGTAGAGATAAGTGGTGTTTCAGTAATAGAGTTGCAAGTTGAAAATGATTGTAGAAGAGTTGTTGCACTAAAAGAAAAATAAAATGAAGAGATGCCTGAGGAGAAACAATTTGTGGTGTATGTTGAGACAGGGGTAATGGTACACCAAAGTGAGACTGGGGAGGAAATAAGCACCATTTAAAGGGAGCAATTTGAATTAGTAAACACCATTGATAAAAAGTAGTTCAAGGAAATGATCCCCATTGGTCACGATTAGTAGTAGTTGATAAAGGTGGATGTGTTGCAACATGTGATAGAAGAAATAATGTTGATGGTGTGTTAGGATATTTAGACACTTAGGAGTTAGTTAAGATCAAATTGGTCTAATGTGTCGTTAGGTAAAAGTGTGTTTCTTAGTGTGTTTCTTTAGTATGAATTTGTAGTTAGGAAATCCAGTAGTCACGATATGTTCCTGACATAGAGTGATCTGACGGTTCATATTCTCCTCGATCTTAACAACTACATTGATCCATGGCTTAACACCTTATTGGTCCATGATCTCTATTTAAAGAGCATGGAGGGTCATTTGTCAATGATCGATTGTGAGAAAATCTCTTGTATAATCTCTGTAAGGTACCTCAATTTTGCCATAAAAAAAAAAAATCTATGGGACATTAATCTTTAATTTCATTTTATATATCCATTGCTAAAAGGAGGAAATATTCATTCCTGTTATAAATCTCTATGAGGTATCTTATGTTCTTCCCATCACATGATGCCATTTCCACACCAGCCTAACTTACTTTGGATAGAAAACTTATATGGATATTCTCCATAATTCTATTAATTTCCTTCACTCTCAAACTACTCTTATATATATATAGATAGATAGATGGATAGATAGATAGATAGATATATGGTAGACTAGAATTAGGACTTATAGTCCTAATCTCTCCTTAAACATGAGTTTCTATGTTTGCACGCAAGACTATTTAATTTGTCTTTGAAATAAAATTCATATACCACACATAAAGTCACGGGGTTGGGGCTATACTCCTTGGTAGAAAGTAAAAGGCTCAATCATAAGTCACTTGACACCACTTTTGGTATGGTCCAAGTTATTAACGGATTCCCTTATGGATTATTCATAGTTGGTGATCTCCCAGTCGCCATTTTCATAAAAGAATTCGGGTAATGAAATTCTACACTAAACCTTATTTAACTCTGTCTTGACTAAATGATGTCTCAACGAAGTCTTCATTCGAATGATAGGTTAACTACAATGAAAAAGTTGGAGTGGATGGGTCCCAACTAGTCATGTCACGAAGGGAATAACATTAACTATGCATTTTCTTGATAAGGGAAGAACGATTTACTCGTCAGAAAGGATTTAAATCTCTATGCATCTGCCATTAATGGGGTACTGTGTGTGCGAGTTTCGATGGTTTCACCTGTCCCTTCCTCCAATCTCATCGCACCCACTATGCCCCATCACATGGCCAGACCCACCTTTGTACCCTCAACATTTAATCTGCATCGCAAGGACTTCTCTTAGGGTTAAGCAAGTTTTTATTTTGTCATTGTGAAGCCCCCGAGATGGCTCTGCATGTTATTTTCTCAATAGATGGCTCTGTGTGTTATTTATTAGCATATGGCTCTACGTGTTATTTCTTAGCAAGGGAGACTTTCAGTTTGGAGTTCGTTACCCGGTGGAATAGATAGTGTATCTGTCTTCCCTAGTAAGTTTTAAGATGTTGTTGTATTTAAAAGATAGAGTGGAACTTCGGAAATCGTTACAGTGAGAGCCAAATCCGTTATGTAACTCTTATTATAGTTTTAAGTTAAATCTTCCCCTTATCATCATTCCTTGAAATCTTTCTGGGTTGTTCCTGTTTCTGGATAAGTTGCATTATTTGGTTGTTTCTTCTCAAACTCTTTGAAGGTCTAGGTATTCCACCCCTTTCTCCAATTCAGAGAAATTTGCACCTACATAGTTTCTTCGTGTGTATTTTAAATCCCGGGGTTTCGTTATTTCCCTATTATCGCTATTCTTATATGTCAAGGCCTGATGTTAAATATTTCATGAGGCTACACGGGGTCTTAGTCTAGGGTTAAATATTTCACACTGTGTATAGAATAATACATTGCATGTTCTTTCTTTCTCTTTGTAAAGGATGAATCCACCCTACTGAAATTTTCAATAAACCCTTGGTTGGTACTCACACATCTAATGCCTCCTTAATTTTTATTGCATTCTTGTCCGGTACAGTTAAAGGAATGTGACTTCTGTGTTTTCGAATAGTTCACTAAACAAAATACCCTACAGCATATAATTTTTGAGTTTATGGAACTTCTAGGATTAATTATATTTCTTATTGTCATTATCGTGATTTGCGTGTAATTTACTCCATTTGAATTCAACAGAAGATTAGCTCTGTATTTATCGTTGACTTAAAAATACCCTCTACAATATAGAATAGTTGGTTCAGGAAGGGTTTAATCTCACTATTTACGTATAGTGTTTGTTCTATGTGTAACATTTACACTACGCCTTCGGCCTACTCGCACAGCATGTCTTATACAATTTGTATGTTAAATGTTAGCACTATTGATTATTTCATTTCATAAGCAATTGATTATATGATTTGGTACCAACACTAATGATGGGACCCTGTTGATGCGATGATACCCATCAAGAAGTCCTTGGACCACCCTCCCCTTGGCTTGGACATCTATCCAACCAGAATGCGACAAGGAAAGGACACGAGTCTTCATGTCATAAGTTGAGTGCCACTCTAGAATACATTGTTGCTATCATTTATCATTTTGTTGGAATTTTCGTTCACTTTACTTTCATAGATTTTACTAATGTTTTAAATGGTAAATATTTGTAGAGATTTCGACCGCGCATGATTTCAGATGTCGGTTCCTATCCTTCGCGCAAAAGGTATTCGATTTTTGTGCCCAGTAACTCTCAGACTTAGCCTTCGTGGTTCTAGGAATGAAGGCCATGGTTCCATTCCAGTTTTTCATTAATATGTGAAGTTCTGCCTCGATTTCTGTATCGGTTGGTTGAAGAGTAATCCTATTTTCATGTTGATATCTCTCTGTTGGAAGAGAATGCAGTAATTGCGTAAGGTTGGAAACACTTGGATTTTTTGGTCTGTTTGGATTTTGTATAACAACTTTAAGGTTTAATCCACTAGACTTTTACTCTTGAATACTTGTATTTGGAATCCAAAGGTTTTTAAACAAAACTGAATCCAGTCTTAATGGTACTGTGGTTCTTTAATTTTACCTAGGTTGTTTGTAAAGAAGGCATATCAACCTGTATACTTCCAGAAAATATGTTCTCCAATTTCTATTTTGTTAGTTTTGTATTGTTGTGTTCAGAAGCTTCATTACAGTCAAAAGAATTATCGTTTTCTTTTAATTCCTATTTATTTTCCATAAATCCTATGAAGATTGATTAGACTGTTTGTCTTCCATTATATTTGAACACCTATTGGAATCGAAAATCGAAAAATCTACAGACATGCGTGTATGAAATTAACTTCCAAACTTCCAGAACTTGTATTTCTTCAATTCGAACCTCAACGAAGTCAAAAATAGAATATTTACACTCTTGTACAGCAAGAGATCCATAATTTCCCCAGCATACTAGGTAGTGTCATGCCTCCTCACATATGCTATATATCCAAAAGAAAAAGTGCCTAGGTATTTTTCCCCCCTTGGGAATTTTCGCAACTTTCCAAATCCTTGATTTCCAGGTGCTACCAATGGCCAAATTCTGGATTTTCCACTTGTAACAATCGGCCCTGAGGTAGATCCAACATGTTCCCCACTCATGGAGTCATGGTCAACTGATTTTAACATGGATGTTCCATTTGTCCTTCAGCAATAATTATAAAATATTTTGTTTCATACAAGTGTCATAGTCAAATAGTTAGTTGGGTCAAATCAGATCTCTGCCCAATAGTCATAATCATCAATTACAATTAACTAAATTCGAAATTCGAAATTTCCATAAATGGCAAAAATTTTCCAATTTCGAATTTACCAAAAACGGAATAATTTTCCTAAGAAATTTCAAATTCAAAAATAATTTATTTTTGGGGATGTTACATCCTTTCCCCCTTCAATAAAACACTGTACTCATTGTTTGTTCCTTTCTTGGAACAATATTGGATGAGATTTCTGCAAATCTCCCTCCAACTCCCAAGTGGCCTCCTCATGGCTAAAGTGCTTCCATTGAACTTTTACCTGGGTGACGTCTCTGTTCCGAAGTGTTATTTATCTCTTGTCCAGAATGCGTAGAGGTTTCACTTGGAACTCGCCTTCTAGTTCCACCTGCACCAAGTTCCAATCGATCATATGAGTAGGGTCATGAACATAATTCTTTAACAATGAAACATGAAATACATTATGAATATTTAGATTGGTAGGAAGTGCAAGTTGGTATGCTACGGGTCCAATTCGAGATAAGATATCAAAAGGCCCACAAAACCTGGGTGCCAACTTGGCACAGTTTCCTAGCTTTAGGGAACTTTTTCGGGCTTTGAATTTTAAATAGACATGGTCTCCCACTTGAAATTCCAAGTGTCTTCTTTTCTGGTCCACATAAATTTTATGTTTGTCCTGTGCATCTTTCAAGTTTTGTTGTACTTTTCTTACCGTGCTCTCCATTTCCTGGAGCATCTCTGGTCCAACCATGATTCTATCAACTGGGTTATCCCAACTAATTGGAGTCGTACACTTTCTGTCGTACAATACCTCGAAAGGGCTCATTTTAGCTGAATTTTGGTATCCAATGTTGTATACAAATTCTACCAAATACAGGTAGTCTTCCCACTTGCTTGGTTTTGTTCTTACATACATGCAGAGCATATCTTCTATGATTTGATTTGTTCATTCAGTCTATCCATCCGTTTGTGGATGATAAATTGTTCTGAAATTCAAGTTAGTATTTAACCCTGCAAACAATTCTTTCCAAAAAGCAGATGTAAATTTTACGTCTCTATCCGAAATCACCATTTTAGGAATACCATGCAGTCTAAAAATTTATTTCATGAATATTTCAGCAATGTTAATAGCTTTTAAAGTAGACTTTACAGGAATAAAGTGTGCAGACTTACTAAGTTTATCGATTACTGCCATAATTGAATCATTTTGTTTCTGAGTTTTAGGCAAACCTGTAATAAAGTCCACCGATATAGTCTCCCATTTCCATTCTGGAACAGGTAAGGGTTGAAACAGGCCAGGGCCGACATATTTCCGGGACCACATGATATTAGGTGGTTTTTCGGCACATGGTTTTTTGTCGATTGTTTTCTATTTCCGGTTAAGGAATTAGGGTTTTGGACTAATCCAGGTCATTGGGTTAGGGTTTTGGATGCCGTTGGCTCCTATATGTATATTGTATTGTAAAAAATGTAAAACAATGTATGAATATAATATATGCTGGTTTTCCCGGTTTGGGTTTCCAGGTGAAACATCTCTGTGTAATGTTTGTATTTGCCATTGTATCTTTTCTGTTCTTTTCTGAATATCAGTTTGCAGTAGATCTTGTACAAGNTCTCTGTGTAATGTTTGTATTTTCCATTGTATCTTTTCTGTTCTTTTCTGAATATCAGTTTGCAGTAGATATTGTACAAGGTTAGAATTTACATAAGCTAAGTGCCAAGTGCAAGTTGTGTTTGTAAATTCTCTGTGCATATTGCGAGAAACTTGTAGAGCTAAGTGCAAGTGGTTGTAACAGACTGAGAAAGGCTTTGTGCTAGACCTGGCTCGAGGAAGGAGGATCTGGCGAGGTGAGCGCAGATATCCTATCCTATGCAGAGTAGGGTTTTTGTGGCTCTATGCATGTAGATGACTGATTGAAGCTAATAAATAAGAAGAGTTGGTGGACGTAGCCCCAGGGTGGGGGTGAAACACGTAAATACTGTGTTATTCTGCTCTGTACGATGTTCTGATGTATTTATGTGTTATTTGCTAAGTGCTTGATATAGATAGATAGATAGATCTGTTTATGCTTTGTGCTTATGATGAATCTGGATGTTAGATCTAATATAGGTGAATGTGATTAGTTCTTGAATCTGCTAGATCTGATCCATTTCTTTATGCTAAGTGCTTAAATACATTAGATCAGGGTGAATGCTACGATGCTCTATTTTATCTGTGAAGTAGATATTGGGTAAATAATGATGAAATAATGGCGCTAAGTACTCTATTAAGTGTTATAATCATAGATATGTGTCCCAGCTAAGGTTGTAGACGCCTGAGTCCTACCACCACCCCTACCTCTACCTCGGGTGAGACTTCATCTGCTTCACAGGTGTTACCGAAAGGGTCGGTAGTTAGGGTTTTTTTGGTGCGATGTTGTAGTGTTGAACCTTGGGTCTTTCCCTGTGCCAATAAATGGTTCCGTTGCCAGGACAAGGGAAGATTTTGAGATTATTAAATTTATTGAGAACATTGCCCCATTTACCATGCTACTAGGAAAACCTTGGATTGAAAGAGATCAGGCCAAAAGGCAAGGAGAAGAAGAAGTTTTAGAGCAGAAGAAGCAAGAGTTAAAAGAATTCATGACTAGAAGGATCGAACACTTGATTGAAGAAAAGAAGAACATATCGAAGCTATTTAACACCAGAGACCTGGATGTTGAAGTTGCAAGAACGCTAGAAGATTGAAGTAACTATTCCAGATAAAGAAGAAGGATCACCCTCAAATCTTAGGAAATAATCTCAACAACGTGAAGTACCTATTCCAAAAGAAGATAAGAATCAGAATGGAAAAAGTCCTATCGAGACGAAGTTCATTGGGAAGAAGGCTAGAAAGCTAAGTAAGAAGAGAGCTAAGATCAACAAGTTGCAGAAGGTTCCAGAGGGAACCTCGAAGAAGGAAAATTCACAAAATTGGAGCTTCGCCAGGATATTAGAACAACAACACATGGCACTTCGCCATGGCGAAGCAATATAGCCGTTGGGGACATTATAACCATTAGACCAACACTCTGAATGGGTAGAAAGACATTTATGGGAAGACAACTCGTCATCTAATCATTGGGACCGTGCCATAACGGACAAAACATAGTTAATGAAGGCTTCATACCCATTGCAAGCAACCCGTTGCCGAGTTACCTATTCATCCCATTACACCATGCACCGAGAACACTTTTGCCAACTGAGAGTTTGAGCCCGCGGACTAAGTTGATTTTGCACAATGATCATAGTTCTCTTGCTCTCTATCCCATTACTGTGTCTAAGTTACACTCTGAACCCGATATTGTTAACCCGAGTGTGTATGTCGGACGAGTTGAGTGCTGCAGAGAAAGTTGTTGAAGAATTTTTGATCGATCTCATGACTGAAAGAGTCATGTCAATGTCTACAAGTGTACAAGCATCATTGATGAGAGGACTGCCAGCCTCTCCATCCACTGCTCGCAGAGCCGGACCATCCCAACCATCTGATGAAAAGCGAACCAAGCACAGGGATGATCTAGTGAATGCAAAATTGATCCCAACCATATTACCCACCTATATTCCACCCCTGAGTGACATAGTAAATTGAGATAGCATGCCCAGAGATTTTGAATACACATTGGTTACGATGTACCTCCTGAAAGGGATACGTGCAGTTCGAGCAGACCAAGATAAAATTGCAGCGTTGAAGTTTAGTGACTTCAACCTTGGAGATCGCAACGTCTATAACATGCTCTCCCCACATAAGTACCTGACCATAACTAAAGGGAAGAATTTGAAGATAATCCCCCAGTCGTGGACTATGAACCTCACGCAGTCCACCCTATTGAACGCCATGAAGATTCCTCAATTCGGATGACACCAAGAGGTGAATTCATGTTTCAAGTTGTTGTTGTCTTGTTACCATGGCGTCTATTTGTGTCTAAAACGTTGTATAACAGTTGATTCGATGCTGATCAGTCGGATCACAGGGTTGAGTATGAAAGGACCTGATCCACAAGAGTTTTACCCCAGAAAAGCCATGGATTGCACTCTATCACATAATATCAAAGACACTTATGACAATGTCAAGAAGGGCACGCGAGGCTACAAGGTAGATTCTATCCAGAGTGGTGCAGTGCGCCTTTTTTGTCAGTTGATTGCAGGGAAGTTAGTGCGAAATAACCGACCCACCCAAGTCATCGATTTTGTAGTCGACCTTGCAGGGAAGTGCGTAGAAGGCCTTCAGAGGAACTGGGTGAAGTACCTGGTAAACCAGTTGGAACTCGACTGCAAAGAAGCACAGGATCAAGGATATGAATTTCATTTCAGATGGCTATTGATCCTTATATATTTTATTTCCTGGGAGATGTCGGAAGGTACGACCTTCCCGGACATCGAGCCATTTGAACCACTGGTCGTGAAGTTCAGTACACTGTGGTACTCAAGCGACATGAATAAACAGTGGCAGTCAATTTTTTTTTTTCATACCTACTACAATCAGCTGAAGATAGCCATACAGTCCGAGCCTTGCATGACTCCGAACACTCTACACCGGTTCAGGCCTTTGATGAATTTCAACGCAGATCGACATTTTATTTACATCAGAGCACGCACTGACGAACACAAGCAACAGCTTTAACCCTAATATAAGCTGACAGAGGAGGACTTGGAGGCGATCACAAAGGAATGGTCGGTGGACCTCCTTAGTCCAGCAGACCCTGTGGAGATATTTGACATCGACACCCTAGAAACATCGCAGGATACACATGAACCAAGCAGAGCAAAGAAGACCGAAGAGGTCCAAGAATTAGAAAACGCATCTGTGAAGATTGCTTCTGTATCACCAAAGAAAGGAGGTGATGGCGAATAATTAGATGACAAAGAAGTCGAATAGATGCAAGGAGATGAGGTTGATCCCCTGAAGAAGAGGAAAGTTTCACCTCCGAAACCTTCCTCCAGGAAGAAATCGAAGGCCATCATGACCAAGATGCAGACTGTCCTCACCTCTGATGACTTCGACTTCCTCATAGTAGCCATGAAAGATGCTTCAATGGAAATAGCAGAGAAACAAGAAGCAAAGAAAGAGGAGATGTATGATCGAATTGAGACTGAACTCTGAGGGGTACAGCAGGCCCTACAGTCTAGCCACGCAGTCTCCACTGCGCCTGGAGAACTAGAATTGGGAGATGAGCTAGCTCAACTCCACCGCCTAGCCGATACAGTCGAAGCTCACCTTCGACAAGCACTGGAAGAAACAACACAAGCCACCTAGGATTTGACACAAGTACAAGGAGCACTCGTAGAGCAATGCAGTGATGCAGAACATGAAAATCTTTCTCTCCAAGTGAAGTTTGATGAAAAAAAAGTGCAGCTACAGCAAGAAAAGGAACAATTTCTCGTGGAGCAACTCGAGGTAAAAGAAGTGGTCAATAGAGCACTTCTCTCTGTGACAGTCTTATAAATCAAGGTAGAATATTGAGTTACACAGCAGGTGAACCAGCTCGCAGAAGCCATCTAGCAGCTACAACAACACATAGCAGATTTGGAGCTAGGCATTGTACTTGAGACCCCACAAGATGTAAGAGACCAAAGAGAAGCAATTGCCCAAAGCGCAATTGAAAGGATAAAGGCTCTTACCCTGGAATGTAAGAAACTCACTAATCGCAGTGCCCATACCTATGAACAACTCAAGGAGAACCCAGAACTGGAGGCACTGGAGTCGCAGCTCCGAGAGGTGGAGTATCAAGACAAAAAGATACATGCGTAGCTGAAGGCCCCGTCATCTGTGAAAAGAATGAAGCGCTCCCAAGAGAAACTCACTGCACAACAACAAATCCATACTATCCATAGTAGAGTTATGGAGATAACTAAGAAACTCCAACCCGTACAAGACAAGGCCTATCAATTGTTTACAGAAGTATAAGGCCAAGGAGCAAATGTAGAGTAGGTTGTCACTACAGCTGAACAATGTCTAGAGGGACCTATCAATGATGCAGTTATCCAAGAGTTCGTTGAACATGAGGTCGTAGCACAACAACAAGTTGAAGCAGCTCGATCCAAGATCGAGGCATTCAAAGTAGAACTAGTTAGACCAGAGTGACTCGGGACGAGTCACATGTGAGTGTTGGGGGCCTGTTGGCCCTTGACCTATTTTGGGACTTTGACAGCCTGTCGAAGACAGAGCGCAAGACGAAGAAGAGATCATGGGATCTCAGCCCCTTTTTGGGTCCTTTTTGGGATTTGGTAATATGTAATGGGTATGGGATGTCGTCCCATGGGTTTACCCATGTTTAGGCCTATTTTTGTAAAGTATAAATAGATGTCTAGGCAATGTAAGGAGGGAAAATAGGCATCTATGTGATGTGAGGCCGATAAGCTAAGTGTCAAGTGAAAGTTGGGTTTGTAAATGATCTGTGCATATTGTGAGAAACTTGTAGAGCTAAGTGCAAGTGGGTGTAACAGACTGAGAAAGGCTTTGTGCTAGACCTAGCTCGGGGAAGGAGGATCTGGTGAGGTGCGCGCATATCTCCTGTCCTATGCGGAGTAGGGTTTTTGTGGCTCTGTGCATGTAGACGACTAATTGAAGCTAATAAAGAAGAAGATTTGGTGGATGTAGCCCTAGGGTGGGGGTGAACCACGTAAATAATATGTTATTATTCTCTGTGTGATGTTTTGATGTATTTATGTGTTATTTGCTAAGTGTTTGATATAGATAGATAGATAGATTTGTTTATGATTTGTGCTTATGATGAATCTAGATGTTAGATATGATATAGGTGAATGTGATTAGTGCTTGAATCTGGTAGATCTGATCCATTTCTTTATGCTAAGTGCTTAAATACATTAGATTAGGGTGAATGTTGCGATGCTCTATTTTATCTGTGAAGTAGATATTGGGTAAATAATGATGAACTAACGGTACTAAGTGCTCTATTAAGTGTTATAATCACATATCTGTGTCCCAGCTAAGGTTGTAGACACCTGAGTCCTGCAACCACCCCTACCTCTACCTAGGGTGAGACTTCATCTGCTTTGCAGGTGTTGTCGAAAGGGTCGGTAGTTAGGGTTTTGTTGGTGTGTTGTTGTAGCATTGAACCCTAGTTCTACCCCTGTGCCAACATTCCTTCTCAAACTCTCTGAAGGTCTACGCATTCCACCCCTTGCTCTAATTCATCGAAATTTGCACCTGCATAGTTTCTTTGTGTGTATTTTAAATCCTGGGGTTTTGTTATTTCCCTATTATCACTATTATGATATGTCGAGGCCTGATGTTAAATATTTTGTGAGGCAACGCATGGTCTTAGTCCGGGGTTAAATGTTCACACTGTGTATAGCATAATACATTGCATGTTCTTTCTTTTTCTTTGTAAAGGATGAATCCACCCTTCTAAAATTTTCAATAAACCCTTGGTTGGTACTCACACATATAATGCCTCCTTAATGGTTATTGTATTCTTGTCTGGTATAGTTAAAGGAATGTGACTTCTATGTTTTTGAATAGTTCACTAAACAAAATACCCTACGACATATAATATTTGATTTTATGGAACTTCTAGGATTAATTATATTTCTTACTGTCATTATCGTGGTCTGCGTGTAATTTACTCAATTTGAATTCAACAGAAGATTAGCTCTGTATTTATCATTGACTTAAAAATACCCTCTATAATATAGAATAGTCGGTTCATGAAGGGTTTAATCTCAATCTTTACGTATAGCATTTGTTCTGTGTGTAACATTTACACTACGCCTTCGTCCTACTCGCACAACATGTCTTATACAATTTGTATGTTAAATGTTAGCACTATTGATTATTTCATTTCATAAGCAATTGATTATATGATTTGGTACCAACACTAATGATGGGACCCTGTTGATGAGAGGGTACCCATAAAGAAGTCCTTGGACCACCCTCCCCTCGGCCTGAATGTCTATCGAACCAGAATGCAACAAGGAAAGGACACGAGTCTTCATGTCATAAGTTGAGTGCCACTCTGGAATACATTGTTGCTATCATTTATCATTCTGTTGGAATTTTCGTTCACTTTACTTTCAGATATTTTACTAATGTTTTAAATGGTAAATCTTTGCAGAGATTTCAACCACGCATGATTCTGGATGCCGGTTCCTATCCTTCGTGGAAAAGGTATTCGTGTTCCATGCCCAGTAACTCTCAGACTTAGCCTTCCCAGTTCTAGGAATGAAGGTCATGGTTCCATTCCAATTTTTCATTAATATGTGAATTTTTGTCTCGATTTCTATATCGGTTGGTTGAAGAGTAATCCTATTTTCATGTTGATATCTCTTTGTTGGAAGAGAACACAGTAATTGTGTAAGGTTGGACACACTTGGATTTTTTGGTCTCTTTGGATTTTGTATAACAACTTTAAGGTTTAATCCACATGATTTTTATTCTTGAATACTTGTATTTGGAATCCAAAGGTTTTTAAATGAAATTGAATCTAGCCTTAATGGTATCGTGGTTCTTTAATTTTACCTAGGTTGTTTGTAAAGAAGGCATATCAGCCTATATACTTCTAGAAAATATGTTCTTCAAGTTCTATTTTGTTACTTTTGTATTGTTGTGTTTAGAAGCTTCGTTGCACTCAATAGAATTATCATTTTCTTTTATTTATTTTCCAGAAATCCTATGAACACTGATTATACTGTTTGTCTTCCATTATATTTGAACACCTATTGGAATTGAAAATCAAAAAATCTACAAACATGCGTGTATGAAATTAACTTCCAAACTTTTGGAACTTGTATTTCTTCAATTCGAACCTCAATGAAGTCGAAAATTGAATATTTACACTCCTGTACATGTATTAGGTATACATAATTATAAATAAATATATATGTATATAAACCTATACAAATGTTTATTCTTTCCATGCACCGATATTGTAGTAGTGTTATTACTCTGTAAAATTCATTACAGAAATGTGAAAATGTATAAATAATTAGTTCTTGTATACCTTTCAGTGTTTCTGAAGTCGAAGATGCAGCAAAAAGACTCCTTCGAATTGATTTTCTTGTACTTATAAAAAGAAACACAGGGTTCCTACTATCTGAAATTGGAAGTTAGTCTGATTTTGTTCAAACTAGAAGTATGCTAGCATACTCACAAAGGTTTTGATTCTACTCATAACTAGCATATATATATATATATATATATATACACACACACACACAAGAAGTTTTATTCGAAGCATAAAATCAACACTGGTAGGGGTTTATTCTATGTCTATTCCATCATTCGTAGTTTAACTCTCAGCCATAAATCACACAGTATTATACTAGCTCTACTATTTCAGTCATTTGCATCAAATCGATTCTTAATTAAAGGAAATTCAACAAAAATAATTCACCCAGTAATATATAGATGCATTCTGACAGCCATTCAAAACAAGAGATATATAACCAGAAAAGAGTAGGTGAAGTTATCTGAACCAGTTCCCTAAAAGACAAACAAAACAACCACGTTCCTCCCAACCTTATAACGGAACAACCAAAATCACTTGTTCCATTCACCCCCTAGGGTGACCATGAATCCATGAGGGAAAACTCATAACTCCACCTCAACAATATTCCTTTAGTCTCAACAACTTTTCCTTGCCTCACACTCAGAAATCAGTGTTCATAACAACAAGAGATCCATAATTTCCCCAGCATACTAGGCAACGTCCTACCTCTTCACATATGCTATATATCCAAAAGCAAAAGTGCCTAGGTCTTTTTCCCCCTTGGGAATTTTTGCAGCTTTCCAAATCCCTGATTTTCAGGGGTTTCCAATGGCCAAATTCTGGATTTGCCACTTGTAACAATCAGCCCTGAGGTAGTTCCAACATGTTCCCCACTCATGGAGTCATGGTCAGTTGATTTTAACATGGCTGTTCCATTTGTCCTTCAACAATAATTATAAAACATTTTGTTTCATACAAGTGTCATAGTCAAATAGTTAGTTGGGTCAAATCAGATCTCTGCCCAACAGTCATAATCATCAATTACAATTAACTAAATTCTAAATTCGGAATTGCCATAAATGGCAAAAAAATTCCAATTTCAAATTTACCAAAAACGAAATAATTTTCCTAAGAAATTTCAAATTCAAAAATAATTTATTTTGGGGGATGTTACAATCTCTCTGTAAATTTATTTTACATTAATAAATTCCTCCAAGTGGCCACGTTGGTTGGGGTCGTGGATGTTTTCCCATAGGGGTTTTACCACGTGAAAATATCGGTGTGTTGATTTTTGATCTAGTTGTGTGAGTGGTTACTGAATCTGTTAGTCCTCTGTTGGAATACTTGTGTTGTGAACATGGTATCAGATCCATATGAAGACCCGCTCCTGTTGTAGATCAAGATAGTGAAGTTGTGTTGCCTCATCTATGATTTCTTCCATTTTCGTACATTTTTGGATTGAGAAGACTATCCATTGCATCTAGAGCGCTCGTTTTAGTCAAGAACATCTTTCATTTTATTCAAAAAGGTATTTGTTTTCCCAATATATGGCCATTTCAATCAGATCCAAAGGTATAAAGCCCAAATACACCCTTTTAAATTTTGGCAAAGTTATTATTTTGGTTTTCTTTTGGTTTTCTGTTTATTATTATGGGTTGCTACTCTTTTGGATTTGTGTATGCTCTTTTCCCCTCGCCCTGTGCGATCTCGAAAAATTAGAAATAGATCAGAAAGGGTTTTCCTATCTATGTATTCTCTTTGTCGTGCACTCTATGTGATCTTGGTAAATCAGAAATAGAGGGAAATTTGCATTTTCCAGGTAAGCTAACCGAGATATAATCCTTGTTGTCGTTGAGAAGCGAAAAAAAATCCTTGTGTGAAAATAGTTCTTTATAAGCATACTCTCCAAGGTTGTCTTCCACAACGACGGCAACAAAAAAAACAAAATCCTCCTTCTAAACAATACAATATGTTTTGCACTAGCTCACTTGGTTAAAAGTTACTTTATTAAGAAAGCGGTCTTAAGTTCAAGTCTCATTTTTTGTTACTTTTTTTTGAAAAAAAATTCCTTTATAAAGTAACTTCATTGTAAAACTAATCCCCACTTATTCTATAAAAGTGGGTCATTTAATAAGCAAATTATTTGTAAAAGTGAGGTTATTGGGAGGGTTATCACCGCATGGGCCAACTCCTACTTGCCACATGGCTCTTTGGTTACCGTTTATGCCTTTTTTCAAAAGGGCATAACTTTCACATCCAAAATCTATTTTTAGTGCCGTTTTTTTTAAACAGCCTATTTTTTCGAGATCATTCCATCTAGACCATCAATTTCAGTTTCTAAATCCATATTATTTGCATATTTAATATGGATTCTCCCAATGATATTTTCTTACCAACAACAACTACTTCCAATGGTAATCTCGTATGGAGGATTTATTAAGAAGTAAAGGATTGTACCGAATTACCTTGGGAAAAGAACTAGAACCTATTGATGATGAAAAGAAAATCAAATGGGAAAATAAGAATGACGAAGAACGTGGACTGATTGGAATGTCCATCTCTCCTGATTTAAGGTTTCACCTTCAAGGAATTGGTGACCTTATGAATCTTGGGAAAAACTTGAATCTTTTTTTGGTAAACACAATATTATTCAAGTCCACCAGATAGAAAATTAGATAATGAATTTAAATCCAAATAATTTTTCTTGCATTGAAGACTATTTATCTAAGTTCAAAACACTTAGAATTTTGTGTGCAAAATGTAATATAAAACTAGAAGAAGATCGTTGCATATATATTATTCTTTCTAAGCTTGGTACTGCATATTCAGTGTTTGTATCTGCCTTCTATGCCACCAGCGAAGCTCTAGGGACTACTTATAAAAATCCCTCTCTTGAATCCTTTTATGATGCTTTGATTAGAGAGCAAGATAATCTTGTGCAACTTGGAGTGGTCGGCACTATAGGTACCTTCACGAAAGCCTTAGTGGCCCAACAGAAACATGAACCTAAAAATCCCAAGAA
This sequence comes from Picea sitchensis, assembly GCA_010110895.2. Taxonomy (NCBI): domain Eukaryota; kingdom Viridiplantae; phylum Streptophyta; class Pinopsida; order Pinales; family Pinaceae; genus Picea; species Picea sitchensis. The sequence goes on along the minus strand of SNQJ01S0001150.1, from coordinate 120,482 downwards.
GCAACATCTTCACCACAACAACAAGCAAAACAAGGGTCCCAAACCCATTTAGCCAACTTTCACTCCTAATGGTGACAAAGGAGAAAAATCTAAAAGTGATAAAACAGACAGACATTGCAACTTTTGTGGGAAAGATGGTCATGATGAGTCCAAATGTTTTAAGAAGATGGCAGATTTAGAAGCAGCAATGAAGAAGCACAACATCAGTATTTATTCTACTACTTCTTCTTCTTCTCATGGGCATGCCCTTTATGCTTTTGGTTTCTCCTTCAATTCAACTTCTACTTCTTCTTCTGATGAGTGGTTTATTGATTATGGATCATCTTATCATATGGCTAAGGATAAATCCATATTTTCTGCCATAAATGAATGTAACACCAAGGAAGTATTTGTTGGTAATGATAGATCTCTTAGTGTTGTAGAATCTGGAACAGTTCAGGAAGATAATGGACATTTCAATGATTTATTATGTGTTCCAATTCTTTCCTATAACCTTCTATCAGTATATCAAATCACTCATTCGGGTGAAGGTAAAACCATGGAGTTTTCACCTCACCAAGTTGTAATCAAGGATCTAAAATATCCTCAACATGTTCTTGCAAGTGGAATTGATAATGATATTACCAGGTTGTACAAGTTTGACAACTTTGGTTCATCATCTTTTCCATCCATTTTTCTTTCTAAAAACGATGACTTGAGCAAACTTTGGCATGAGAGGTTTGGTCATCTAAACTATCGCTCATTGCAACAACTATGTAATCAACATATGGTGATTAGTCTCCTCTAGTTTCATGCAGAGATGGTGTTTGTGCCGGTTGTGTTCTTGGCAAACATTATCAGGAAAATTTTGACAAACATGCCTCTTGGCACACCTCAGACCCTTTGCAGCTTGTTCACAATGACTTGTGTGGTCCACTTTCTTCTCCTTATTTTTCTAGGTGTAGGTATTTCTTAACTTTCATTGATGAATTTTCCAGACACACTTGAGTTTACTTCTTAAAACTTAAGATTGAAGTTTTTGACAAGCTCTTGGCCTACAAGGCCGTTGTAGAAAATAAATATGGACATCGACTTCAAAGATTAAGAACAAATAATGGAGGCTAATATGTGAACAATCAATTTACAAGTTACTGCACTGCACAGGGAATAAAAATGCAACAAACTATTCCATATACACCAAAACAAAATGGTGTCGTTGAGAGAAAGAACTGCTCTTTAAAAGAAATGGATAATTGTATGATCAAATATAAGGGATTAATTCTAAAGTATTGGGTAGAAACCATTGACTATGCAAATTACATAGTAAATCTCACTCCCAGAAAGGCTCTTAAAAATATAAAACCAGAAGAAGCATGGAATAAACTTAAGTCAGATGTAAGTCACTTCCATATATTTGGAAGCATAGCATGGGCTCACATTCCTGATGAGAAAAGGAAATCATTGTAGCCTAAAAGTAAAAAGTGTGTATTTTTTGGTTATTCTGAAGATGTCAAAGGTTACAGACTTCTTCAACTACATTATAATGAAATTATTAGTGTAAAAGAAATATTAAATTTGATGAAAATATCTTGGCTTGAGAGCTTAATTCGGTGCTTGTGCCTTCTTCGGCCTACGATCCATCTTCGGTGTTTGTGCCATCTATTGTTCCTATTATGGTTTCTTCTTCTTCAGATTATGATAGTGAGGATGAAAATCCACCTCCGCCTGCTCACCGTCCTCTAGATGAGTCCATTGAACAAGAACTGAAACCAACACCACCACTTCCTAAATGGCTTTGTTAAACATGAGAAGTAGTTGGTGATCTTGTCGGTGATCCTTCATATCAGCGCCAAACACATCTACATTTATAGTGAGCCTCTTCTCTTTTGGATCAAGTTTAAGAGACTCGTGATCCAAAGAAATTTGCAGAAGCTTTAGGTCATCCAGATTGGGATACAACAATGAATGAAGAGTATTGTTCTTTAATGGAAAATGATACTTGGGATCTTGTACCTCTTCCAAAAGGAAGAACTTTGGGATCTTGTACCTCTTCCAAAAAAGGAAGAAAACTTGTCGTGATGCTAACAGGTCTATAGAACTAAGTATGCATCGATGGAAGTGTTAGTAGAAAAATTGACATCTTCAAAATTTTCAACTCCTTACTTCATTTTGTGCCAGAATTTCCCAAATTTCCCACCACCTCAAAGCTTGATGTTATTACTGAAATTGACTTTCATAATCTCTTGAGCTTCTCGCCAACTTTTGTGTCAAACTTTTCCAAATCTCTCATTCCACAACATATCCCTCTCTCTCAATGGGTTAGAGCCTAGATTGTTATTTTTTCAATTTTGTTTGGAAAATGCCAAAAAAGCCTTTTCCAAATGATACCCAAAAAAGCCAAATATTCAAAAAAAATTTGATTATTATTACTATTAAATATAAAATCATTTTGTATAAATTTTATTGTCTAATAATTTTGAGATGACATTAAATATAAAATCATTTTATATAAATTTTATTGTCTAATGATTTTATATTTAAATTAAAAATGTGATAAAAGCATGGGTTTTATTTCCAAATTCCAATCGAGATAACTCGAATTCAAGATCAATATACCAACCATCGATTTTACCTTCTTAATGGATATTTCAAGCTAATCCAAGTTGCGGCCCAAACCCTACCCATAGTGCGTTATGTGTCGATTTGTGCATCAAACAATTTGACACTAAAATTCATATGGAATTGATTTTCTCTTACATGTGGGATATGTTACCATTAGTTAATATAAAAATAGAACTGCAGGCTTCAAAGGTTGAAAATGATGTGTAGTAAATGAATCACAGTCTAGCAAGTATATACGATCGAGATTTAGTGTATGGAGATCTGACGATTCGTGCGTTTTAAAGCTGGATGTTGTTTAATGGAAAGGCCCTCGAGCGTGGTGACGTCATACCAAATACCATCGTTGCCACGTGGCAGTAATGAGGACACCACGCAATGAACAATACCACTTCCAAATCCATTTTTCCGATCCCCACAGTACTATTCATCAAATCCACCAAGGGAGCAACCCCTTTTTGGACGCAGTTCGAGCAGTTGGTCATAATATGTCCATATCCGATTGTTCATATTTTATGGTGTTTTTCCTCCAGGTTCAACAAAGAGAAAATGGCCCTCATTGATGCCCAGATGGGGTTCAGTTGTTGTGTATAATCTATATATTGCACATCGATTCTTCACTAATTCACTTGGTAATTTTATGGAGTATGTGTCTGGGAGATAGTTATTTTGAGCACATTTGTGATAAAGGACAGTTGTTAGCAGTATATGAACACAAGATTGCAGTTCAGGTCTTCATTTGGGGCATATCAGTCTTTGTTTCCATACAGGGTGGCTTCTATTCTTAAGCCAATTGGGAGATCGAGGAAAACGAACACTTTTCAGAATATATCAAATTTTACACGTATCATATTGGTTGATTCTCTAGCTTACATCCATAAGTGTTGTTAGTGTTTGTCATCGTGAAATAAAACCTCAAGATTTATTGGTTGAATCCCATACCCATCAGCTTAATTTTTGTGACGTTGGTAGTGTGAAACATGAGGTAAATGTCTTAATAAGGTTCAAAAGGTGGCAGTGGTTCTGATCTGACTTATGAAATTATTGATAATAAAACAAATTGTAGAGTTGGTACAGAGCATTCTATGCCATTACTTAATGCAAGACTACTCCTCTGGTTCAAGAATCTTTTCAGTAGATTATAGTTACAAGGCCTTATGAAGATTCTAGCAAAGGATTTCAAACATATATTTTTATAAACAACAACATGGATATTTTTGTGAGCACATGAATGAATAATTGGTGGAAGTGAGGACACTGTTGGGAAGTATGAGAGCCATGGTGCTTTTACAATGCCTGGGCAATACCATGTAGTCTCAGGCATTGATTTTTTCGATCCCAAATTCAACATTGTGTCACCTGGAGCCAATATGAGTATATATTTCCCTTACAAAGAAAAACAGAATCGACTTGCACAATTTCATGAAGCTAATGAGAGGATTGCAAAATTTTGAGAAATGCAAAACAAACACAAATTATTGGAATATGGTTTCAGATGCAAGGCTTCAACGCATATATGAAAGTTACACATGGAAGATTTATACAAAAAAGTTGACAAATTTGACCAATATATATGGGTTTTGGAAATATGTATCCAAAAATAACAGATCAAAGGTGTCTCGATATCCAAATTTTTATTAAACATGACTCTTTTGGATATAGTTTGTTTCATATTTTCAAGAAGAGTATCAGCATCAAAGATTATTTCCAGATTTTGAGCAAACAGTTCCAGAATTGAAGGCATCAGGAAAGGAATCAGTTTAGCATTCCAAGAAGTTATAATCAAAAGTTGAAAGCTGAAGAAGGGGTTGGAAGCTTACGGAGATGGCTGGGCAGCAAGGTTGCATTTTCTATAAGCTCATATGGAAATTTTAATCTTTTCATATTTTAAGTTTTTATGCATGGATTCATGGTTCATCTTCGACAAAGCCTTGTCTTCTCTTCCATTTTCTGTGTTTTGATTCTCATTATGGTCATCAATATTCATTTTCCTTGTGCTATAAGAGTTGTATGTGAGTTAAAGGTGTAACAATTTGATATAACTTTCATTGTTACAATTGTAAAGTAATCATTTAAAAATAAAGAATTTCCTTTATCTTACTATGAGTAAGACCATACCTTTATTTTTAACATGCACTAGGTTTTTTATTTGTTAAATTTATCATTGACAATGCCCAACAAATTGATCATTCTTCGTTTCAAATTAATTGAGATTGCTTCTTCCCTCTCCAAATTATGAGACTTAAGTGTTTTTCTTCCTTTCTTCCATATTTCATGAGCTAGTTTTTTTGTTTTGTTCGATGAGACTCGATGTCCAATGGATAAGACTGATAATCTCAGAGTTTTGCAATATCTATTTTAGTTTGTTTTGTTTTCTTTTATCTTCAACCTGTTTAACCTTGTTTTATCATATTAAATCTGGTCGTTGTGCTTTATTATTCAAGTGCTACTTGGTGAGAGTGAGTAGTAAATATTTCGAAATCATACGAGGGAGCCCTTTCTGGCTGGAAGGGCCAGTTTCCAATTCAAAATTTGGTTGAAAATGTTTTAGGAATTCTTCTCTTGCAGTGAAACGAAATATCCAGTAACAACATTTTTTGATATCATTGTCGAGGATGGAGATACTAAACTATTTTTCATCTATTTCTTTATGGTGAACAATAAATAGGTATCAAACATTGGCTACAATCATTCACCTGGCAACTCCTTGGTTCGAAGAATCCATATGATTCACTGGCGACGTCATTAATCTTGAATGTCACTTTCAATTGCTACAAAGGTAATTTGAAAGTTTGCTCCTTTGTATTTTTCAAAGGTTCTTGGTTTTCCTAATATCGTACCTACTATGGATGAGTGGGGAGGCAGTCTTCCCAAGTTTAAAGAAGGTAAAAATGACAACCCTGTAAAAATTTGCTTCAATTTAATGAGCATATGGATCATTTGGATAGACATCATGAAGACATATTGATGAAAATGTTCATGTTTTCTCTAGAAGGAGATGCTCGTGAATGGTATTGGACTCTACCTCCTTCTAGCATATCTTCTCTGAAATAATTTCATTTAGCATTTCATAATCATTGTAAGATATATTTTTCTAAAGAGATGCTCTTTGAAAACTGTTGTAAGGAATTTGAATCTTACAATCAACGTATATTAGTTTTTTCTTGTGATAGTGAGGAATCTGGGCATGATAACAGTTTTAATGAAACACAAGAAGACGTAGATCAAGCAAATTTATATGAAGAAGAAAGCATACCCAGAAAACCTACAAGCAGATCAAGGGTAGATTTGTTGTAGTAGTGAAGATGAGGGCGATCCGTTGGTCTATAAATACAAATCGTTGGTCAGTTCTGATTTAAATGCCCATGAAGTCTTTCAAGAAGGTATAATGTTTCTTCATTCTGTAAAAGAACAAAGTCAGGTCTCTTTTGAACATAATATTACTTTTTCTCTTGATGCTAATTATAATATTTAAGCATCTGCAAAAACTTCTAGAAATCATCAGGGTGAAGAGCAAATTTTCCAATAATTATCAATAGAAATTTACAGCAATATACCAACTTATGAAAAGTATGACAGTTATGAAAGAGAATTCAAGGAAGCATTTTCAGAAATTTCCAGCAATCAAGTCAAAATCCCTATGTGTGTTGTCAATGAAGGCATTGAAGAAGAAAATTCAAGGTGAAGTTTCCACAGGTATTGAAGTTAACTCATTGTTTTCTTCTTTTCCTGCATCAGAATTACAATTTGAAGAGCTAGGTCCCATTAAGAAATCAGAAATTATACAAAGACAGATTTGTTAAGCAAAAGAAATTGAGTTGTTTGTTAATTTCCAAGGCAGTTCTTCTTTGAATTTTTATGATCCAATAGCATTTTGGATGGAGTCGACATCACTAAATAGGATGGATGTCACATTTATCAACATATCATCAATTTGTAATTGTAAATGTATGTTTCCAGTGAACTTCTTACTGTAGATTTCATATTTTTTTCCTCTTTATTAGATAGCTAGTTGCAAGATAAAAGTTCATTCTCTTATATAATTGCTTGTATGGTTTCACTGGAAGTATGCATACACATGACCAAGGAGAATGAAACTAATAAAATAGGAATCAATGTAAATAAATAAGTTTTTAGTTCAGCAGTTTGATTTTCAGTATGTAGTTCAGTTTGTAGTCAACATGCAAATGAATCAAGACTCCATAGCCCAATGGAGGTACTGATACAAATTGGTTTTCAGTTTGCAGTATGTATAGTTCTTTTCAATGTGTACAAGGTATTTTTAGTTGCAGAGAATAAGAAGGGTTTCAGATCAGAGCATAGGTATAGGAAGTGTCAGGTGTCGGAGATTGACAGGTTTTAAAGTTTGAGAGGAATCATTTTCAGAATGCAGGAGGATGAAGGCACATGGTTTACTGTTCTTGGCGCTTTGTAGGAAAGCACCATCCCTAGATGGAGCCTATGTTAGCACAAAAAGTGACATATTCAAAATTTTCAACTCCTTGCTTCATTTTGTGCCAGAATTTCCCAAATTTCCGGCCACCTCAAAGCTTGATGATATTACTAAAATTGACTTTGATAATTTCTTGAGCTTCTCGTCAATTTTTGCTCATTCCAAAACATCTCCGTGTCTCTCAATGGGTTAGATTCTACATTGTTATTTTTTCAATTTTGTTTGGAAAATGCCAAAAAAGCTTTTACCAAATGATAGCCAAAAACCAAATATTTAAAAAAACAAACTCATTATTATTACTATTAAATATAAAATCATTTTGTATAAATTTTATTATTTAATGAATTTATATTAAAATTAAAATTCAATTTTTGCATCAAACTTTGCCAAATCTCTCGTTCTAAAACATCTCTCTGTCTCTCAATGGGTTAGATCCTAGGTTGCTATTTTTTCAATTTTGTTTGGAAAATGCAAAAAAAGATTTTGCCAAATGATACCCAAAAAATCAAATATTAAAAAAAAAAACTCACTATTATTACTGTTAAATATAAAATCATTTTGTATAAATTTTATTATTAAATGAATTTATATTTAAATTAAAATTCAATTTTTGCATCAAACTTTTCCAAATCTCTCGTTCCACAACATTTCCCTGTCTCTCAATGGGTTAGATCCTAGGTTGTTATTTTTTCAATTTTGTTTGGAAAATGTCAAAAAAGCTTTTGCCAAATGATTTTATTATTTAATGAATTTATATTTAAATTAAAATTCAATTTTTGCATCAAACTTTGCCAAATCTCTAGTTCTAAAACATTTCCCTGTCTTTCAATGGATTAGATCCTAGGTTGCTATTTTTTCAATTTTATTTGGAAAATGTCAAAAAAGATTTTACCAAATGATACCCAAAAAGCCAAATATTTAAAAAAACAATCTCATTATTATTACTATTAAATATAAAATCATTTTGTATAAATTTTATTATTTAATGAATTTATATTTAAATTAAAATTCAATTTTTTCATCAAACTTTGCCAAATCTCTCGTTCCACAACATCTCCCTGTTTCTCAATGGGTTAGATTCTAGGTTGTTATTTTTTCAATTTTGTTTGGAAAATGCCAAAAAAGCTTTTGCCAAATGATTTTATTATTTAACGAATTTATATTTAAATTAAAATTCAATTTTTGCATCAAACTTTGCCAAATCTCTCGTTCTAAAACATCTCCCTGTCTCTCAATGGGTTAGATCCTATGTTGCTATTTTTTCAATTTTGTTTGGAAAATGCCAAAAAATCTTTTGCCAAATGATACCCAAAAAGCCAAATATTAAAAAAAACAAACTCATTATTATTACTATTAAATATAAAATCATTTTGTGTAAATTTTATTATTTAATGAATTTATATTTAAATTAAAATTCAATTTTTACATCAAACTTTGCCAAATCTCTGGTTCCACAACATCTCCCTGTCTCTCAATGGGTTAGATCCTAGGTTGTTATTTTTTCAATTTTGTTTGGAAAATGTCAAAAAAACTTTTGCCAAATGATATCCAAAAAGCCAAATATTTAAAAAAACAAGCTCATTATTATTACTATTAAATACAAAATCATTTTGTATAAATTTTATTATTTAATGAATTTATATTTAAATTAAAATTCATTTTTTGCATCAAACTTTGTCAAATATCTCATTCCACAACATCTCCTTGTTTCTCAATGGTTTAGATCCTAGGTTGTTATTTTTTCAATTTTGTTTGGAAAATGCCAAAAAAGCTTTTGCCAAATAATTTTATTATTTAATGAATTTATATTTAAATTAAAATTCATTTTTTGCATCAAACTTTGCCAAATCTCTCATTCTAAAACATCTCCCTGTCTCTCAATGGGTTAGATCCTAGGTTGCTATTTTTTCAATTTTGTTTCGAAAATGCCAAAAAAAGCTTTTGCCAAATGATACCCAAAAAACCAAATATTTAAAAAAACAAACTCATTATTATTACTATTAAATATAAAATCATTTTGTATAAATTTTATTATTTAATAAATTTATATTTAAATTAAAATTCAATTTTTGCATCAAACTTTGCCAAATCTCTCATTCTAAAACATCTCCATGTCTCTCAATGGGTTAGATCTTATTGCTATTTTTTCAATTTTGTTTCGAAAATGTCAAAAAGGCTTTTGCCAAATGATACCCAAAAAGCCAAATATTTAAAAAAACAAACTCATTATTATTACTATTAAATATAAAATCATTTTGTATAAATTTTATTATTTAATGAATTTATATTTAAATTCAATTCAATTTTTGCATAAACTTGGCCAAATCTCTAGTTCCACAACATTTTCCTGTATGTCAAGCCAAATATTAAAAAAAACAAACTCATTATTATTACTATTAAATATAAAATCATTTTATATAAATTTTATTATTTAATGAATTTATATTTAAATTAAAATTCAATTTTTGCATCAAACTTTGCCAAATCTCTAATTCCACAATATCTACCCGTCTCTCAATGAGTTAGATCCTAGGTTATTATTTTTTCAATTTTGTTTGGAAAATGTCAAAAAAAACTTTTACCAAATGACTTCTCCCACCGAGACGGTTTTGAACCAGTGACTTCTCAATACTAAGTGGCTTAATAACACACTGCATCACCAACTATCCTACACCTCGGGGACAACTTTATATTTAAATTAAAATGTGGTAATATTACTATTAAATATATAAAAAAATTTATTTTATAATTTTATATTTTAATTAAAATGTGGTTATTACTATTAAATATAAAATTATTTTGTATAAATTTTATTATGTAATGAATTTATATTTAAATTAAAATGTGATAATATTGTAATTTTATTATTTAATGACTTTATATTTAAATTAAAATGTGGGGGTCTACGGCATAATTTCTCATCCAGGTTGAGAAACCACATTTTCTAATAATCAAATCAATGAATGTGGTAATATTGTCCATGAGGTATAGGACTTTATATTTAAATTAAAATATGGTAATATTGTAATTTTATTATTTAATGACTTTATATTTAAATTAAAATGTGATAATATTGTTCCTCATATTTATGGTAATATTAGGACTTTATATTTAAATTAAAATATGGTGATATTATCTTTATATTTAAATTAAAATATGGTAATATTGTAATTTTATTATTTAATGACTTTACATTTAAATTAAAATGTGGTAATATTGTTCCTCATATGTATGGTAATATAAATTGATGAATGTGGTAATATTGTCCCTGAGGTATAGGACTTTATATTTAAATTAAAATATGGTAATATTGTAATTTTATTATTTAATGACTTTATATTTAAATTAAAATGTGATAATATTGTTCCTCATATGTATGGTAATATTAGGGCTTTATATTTAAATTAAAATATGGTGATATTATCTTTATATTTAAATTAAAATATAGTAATATTGTAATTTTATTATTTAATAACTTTATATTTAAATTAAAATATGGTAATATTGTTCTTCAGATATATAATAATAATAATATTGAGTATTTTATATTTAAATTAAAATATGGTAATATTATCCTTGAGATGTAAGACAGTCGGTGACTATAACTATAACTCCAAATAAAAAACATCCATTCATTTTACCTTACCATATGTAAAGCTAATCCAAGTCCCACCCCAAACCTTTACCATAGTGCATCACGAATCGACTTGTGTCGACTTGTGTATCAAACAGTTGACATTAAACTACATATTGTATTGTTTTTCTCTTACACGTGGGATATGTTCCCATTATTTAATATAAAAATAGAGTTGCATGATTCAAAGGTTGAAACTGATGTGTAGTAAATGAATCACAGTCTAGCAAGTATATACGATCGAGATTCAGTGTAAGGAGATCTGACGGTTCGCGCGTTTTAAAGATGGATGTTGTTTAATGGAAAGGCCCTCGGACATGGTGACGTCATACCAAATACCACCATCGCAACATGACAAGCAATGAGGACACCACGCAACGAACAATGCCACTTCCAAATCCATTTTTCCGATCCCACGGTACTATTCATCAAAACGCCAAGGGAGCAGCCCCTTTTTGGACGCAGTTCGAGCAGTTGGTCATAATATGTCCATATCCAATCGTTCATATTTTATGGTGTTTTTCCTCCAGGTTCATCAAAGGGAAAATAGCAATCATTGATGCCCATATGGGGTTCAGTTGTTGTGTATAATCTATATATTGCACATTGATTCTTCACTGATTCACTTGGTAATTTTATGCGTCTGGGAGATAGTTCTTTTGAGCACAATTGTGATAAAGGCCAGTTGTTATCAATATATGAACACAGGATTGCAGTTCAGGTCTTCATTTGGGGCATATAAATCTTTTTTTCCATATAGGGTGGCTTCGATTCTTAAGCCAATTGGGAGATCGAGGAAAAAGAACACTTTTCAGAATATATAAAATTTTACACGTATCATATTTGTTTCTTCTCTGGCTTACATCCATAAGTTTTGTTACTGTTTTTCATCGTGATATAAAACCTCGAGATTTATTGGTTGAATCCCATACCCAGCAGCTTAATTTTTGTGACTTTTGGCAGTGCCAAACATGAGGTAAATGTCTTACTAAGGTTCAAAAGGTGGCAGTCATTCTGATCTGACTTGTGAAATTATTGATAATAAACCAAATCGCAGAGTTGGTATAGATTATTCTATGCCATTACTTAATGCAAGACTATTCCTACAGTTCAAGAATATTTTCAGTAGAATATAATTACAAGGCCTTATGAAGGTTATAGCAAAGGATTTCAAACAAAGATTTTTATAAACAACAACATGGATATTTCTGTGAGCACATGAATGAAGAATTGCAGGAAGTAAGGACATTGTTGGGCAGTATGAGAGCCATGGTGCTTTTACATTTCCTGGGAAATACCATGTGGTCTTAGGCATTGATGTTTTCGATCCCAAATTCAACATTGTGTCTCCTGGAGCCAATATGAGTATATATTTCCCTGACAAATAAAAACAGAATCGACTTGCACAATTTCATGAAGCTAATGAGAGGATTTTAAACTTTTTGAGAAATGCAAAACAAACACAAATTATTGGAATGTGGTCTCAGATGCAAGGCTTCAACGCATTTATGAAGGTTACACATGGAATATTTATGAAAAAAAGTTGATAAATTTGACCAATATATATGGGTTTTGGAAATATGTATCCAAAAACAACAGATCAAAGGTGTTGAGATATCCAAATTCTTATTCAGACATGACTCTTTTGGATACAGTCAGTTCCATATTTTCAGGCAGAGTATCAGCATCAAAGATTATTTCCAGATTTTGAGAAAACATTTCCAGATTTTGAGAAAACATTTCCAGAATTGAAGGCATCAGGCAAGGAATCAGTTTAGCATTCCAGGAAGTTATAATCAGCAGCTGAAAGTTAAAAAAGGGGTTGGCATCTTAGGGAGATGGCTGGGAAGTAAGTCTACATTTTATGTAAGCCCATAGTGAAATTGTAATCTTTTCATATTTTAAGTTTTTATACATGGATTCATGGCTCATCTTCAACAGAGCCTTTCCTTCTCTTCTATTTTTTGTGTTTTGCTTCTCATTGTGGCCATTACTATGCATGTTCCTTTTTCTGTAAGATTTGTATATGAGTTAAGTGTGTAACAATTTGGTACAGCTTCCACTGTTACAGTTGTAAAGTAATCATTTGAAAATAAATAATTTCCTTTGTCTTACTGTGAGTAAGACAAGAACTTTCTTTTTAATATGTTTTGCTCAATATCAATCATAACCCTGATACATTGTTTTACATGCACTCACTTTTTTATTTGTTGGAATCATCATTGGCAATGCCCAACAAATTGATCCATTCCTCGTCTCAAATTAGTTGAGATTGCTTCTTCTCTCTGCAAATTATGAGACTTAAGTTTTTTTCTTCCTTGCTTCCATATGTCATGAGCTAGTTTTTGTGTTTTGTTCGATGAGACTCCATGCCCAATGGATAAGAATGATAATATGAGAGGTTTGAAATATCTATTTTAGTTTGTTGTCTCTTAACTTGAACATGTTTAACCTTTGTTTTATCATATTAGGCCTTGCCACTGTGATTTATTATTCAAGTGCTACTTGGTAAGAGTGAGTAGTAATTATTTTGAAATCAGACAAGGGAGCCCTCTCTGGATAGAAGGGTCAGTTTCCATTCCAAATTTTGGTTGAAAATGTTCTAGAAATTCCTTTTTTGCAATCAATATAAATCTCTTGTAACAACAGAAGTGTTGAAAGACACAAGTCTTGGTTAGTTGCCAAAGGATTCTCCCAAGTTGAAGGAATTAACTACAATGAAACCTTTGCCCCTGTCGCCAAAATGAATTACATCCTCCTGAGTCTTTCCCTTGCTACCTCACATAAATGAGAGGTCCATCAGATGGATGTTAAATACACCTTCTTGCATGGGGATTTGAAAGAAGAAATCTACATGGGACAACCTCCTAGCTATGTCCAGAATGGCTCTAGCCTTGTTTTCCACCTTAAGAAATCTCTTTATGGTCTTAAGCAAGCTCCTCGAGCTTGGTATGAAAAAATGGACAACTTTCTTCTTGACACCGGCTTTTCTAGATGCCATTCTGATCCTAATGTCTATACCAATAAAGTAGGAAGTCATCTCATAATCCTTATCCTTTATGTTGATGACCATATCCTTACTGGTAGTGACTCAAAACTTTTAAACCATGTGAAAATTAGCCTTAAGAAGAAATTTGAAATAAAAGACTTAGGCTTTTTGCACTATTTACTTGGCCTCCAAGTTTTGCAAACCAAGGAAGGAATTTTTCTTTCCGAGTCTAACCCTTCTCAATATGAATTTGTTTGGATCCTAGTCTAGAATTCTCATAGTATGGCCTTTGATTGCTGATGATTTCATCCAATATTTTGGTGTTGTCTAGTTGCATGTATTTCTTCTGAAGTTCCTTCCTTAGTGAGACTATTTCTGCTTCCAAGCTCTCCTTCATTTTCTCCTTTTCTTCCAACTGGTTTTTGAGTGTTTCTTCAATCCTTCTGTTTTTTTCTACCTGGACCTTTAAATTCATAATCACCTGCTGGACTTCTTCAGAGTTGGGATTTTGAGAACCCTCCTTTAGCTTGATCAATTATTCTTTGAGTGACTCATTTTTCTTCCTTTCTCCTTTTAGCTCCCTTAAGGCACTGATTATCTCTGCTTCAATATCTATTTCACCTTCTTCGTTATAATCTTCTTCATCATTTTCCAATTCCATAAAGAGTACTCTTTCTGAGTCACTGTCACTATCATCATCCTCATCTGATGAGGAACTGTTTTCTCTTGAGTAGAGGTTTTTCTTGAAAGATTTTTTTTTCTTTCTTTTCTTGTCTCCTTTCTGATATTTCTTTTCTTTCTTGGGAGATTCTTCTTCATCACTATCTATATTCTTAGCATAAGGACATTTCATAGAAAAATGACCAATTTTAGCACAATTAAAACATTTCAAGAGAAGCTTACCTTTGTACTTGCTAGTTCCTCTCTTCAACTTCCTTACAAAGTTGGTTATGTCTTCATCTTCATGTGAATCATTGTTGCAAATCTAGTTTGAATCTGATGTTTTATTATTCTTCTTTGTCTTCTTAGATTTTTTGAAATCTACTTCCTTCCTGGATGGATTATCCTTCTCTGTTCTCATTTCATAAGCTATAAGAATTCAATGTAACTCATCCATGCTCAACACATAAAAATATACTCTTTCTTCTAGGGATGAAATATTAGGATCAAATCTCAATGGAAGGGACCTTAGCACCTTTTGAACAATTAATGGTTCTTTAATTTCTTCTCCCAATCCTTTAATAATGTTTACTATTTCATCAACTCATAGAAAATAAACTGCAATATCTTTATCTTCCTTAATTTTTCATTTGTTTAAATTGACCTCTATAAGTTTGAAGCTTGGATCCTTTGATTTTGGAATCTCATTCATAACATTTTGAAATTTTTCCCAAATATCCTTCATAGAGTTACAATGCAGAACCTTGACAAATACTAAACTAGCCAGACCACCTAGAATAACATTCATAGCCTTTGAATTATTTTCAGAAAGTTTATTTCCATATTTATCTGTTGGGGGAGTGGGAGGTGCTTTGTATCCATTTACTACTGATTTCCAGACATCAAATCCTTGTTCTTGCAAAAAAAATTCATCCTTCTATTCCAGAAGGCATAATTTTGACCATCAAACATTGGTGTTCCATTCTTAGTGCAATCCATGATCTACCTTCTAGTGGTTAGATTGATTCTGGAGGACCTTCTTTGATACCAATTGTTGGAATATTCACCAATACTAAGAGGAGGTCGGGTGAATCAGTATTGAGAACTTTTTAACACTTTTAATCACAATGTGTAAGCATTTAATATATCAATAATTTATCGCTTATTAAGGATACCATAATCATATAACCATAAATACAAAGTACAAAAGAATTCTACGTGGAATCCCAAATGGGATAAAACCACATAATCTCATATATATCAGAAGATTACATTCATAGGAAGAACCAACTTCCAAAATTCTCCAGCACCAACTGGAAGGAGGCACCAACCCCCTAATTTATATGCTCCAACATGAAGGAAGCTACAACTCCCTAGATTTTCCAACTCCAACTCGAAGGAGGCTCCAACCCCCTAGTTTACAGGCTCCAACCTAAAGGAAGATACGACTCCCTGTATTCTCCAACACCAATTGGAATGAGGTTCCAACCCCCTTTCCTTTCCCTTTCCATCCTTCCTAAAATATAAATGGAGACTCAACCTGTGACTCTTACTTTCACTGATCAAAACTTGTCACTATTACTGTCACTGATCAAAACATGTCACTGTTACTATCACTGATATTTATACATCATCATCAACAAAATCAGATCCATTGATATATATCATATGCCAATATTACCAAGAAAATATCTCAAAACATATACCCAACATCACCAAAATATGCCTCAAACCATGTGCCAAATATATTCCTCAAGCAAGTGTCATAACATTCATGATAAACCATAAACCATGTACCAAAGATATAACTCAAATCATATGTTCAAAATCACCAACATGTGTCTCTATCCATGTGCCAAAGACTCTCCAAGATGTGTCTCAAAGAATATACCATAACATCAAGATGAAAACCTCAAGTCATATAGAAATCCATACCTTTTATCATGTAAGAACCTGATGCATAAGATCACAGACCAACATACCTTCTTCAACTTGAGCATCAAGAAGATAGCATCTTCATAAACCTTTCCTTCAACCTCGCTGGAAAAAATTGGGCAACTAGCGATGCCTCGCTTGACGAGTGTTTTGCAATCTACGGGGTCCTTGTGGGACTCCCTGTACTTGACAGTCCTTGTGGGACTCCCTGTACTTGACACACAAGGGTCTCCTCAAATAGGGTTTTCAGAAACCCTTCTCCCATCTACAGATCTGAGACTTTCCTCCTTCACACTCCTTCTCTACTTCAGATTCACTAAGAGGTCACATAATTTCTTCTGTGCTTGATCAAATGAGAGGCTCTTGATGTGTATTTATACCTTTTTAAGTACCTCCTTTATTTGACTTTAGGGCCGACCTGTAAATTATTGTTTGTAACAACATTTCCCCTTTAATTAATTTTGGGGCTGACTTGTAACTTCTTATCCTTAGATTTGGGGCTTCTTGACCATACTTTTAGGCTTCATATTTAAGAGGGCATAACTTCTCAATCGTGAGGAACCGCATGGAATCCAACCTATCGTTGGAAATGGAATGATGAGGGATATGCATCTCTGATAGTTTTTCATGTATTTGCAATGTCCCTCGTACTTGTTTTCTCCAATAAACTTTGGGCTTCATGACCACATATCGAGGGCTTCTTAACCACTTATCCATATTTCCCGGGCTTCTTGTAGACTTATTCAATGTGTCTTCTCGTGAGGGCCATTCTTAAAGCTACGTCATAAGGGGATCACTTTCGAGACTTCTTCAAATACACCCATTACTTCTATAGGATTCTAGAATTCCTCTAGGGTTGACATTAATGACAACCAATTTTCCAACTGGAATCCCATCTGGGTAGACAAGGAAGGGGTGAAATGTTGTTCACTTAAGAGGTCAATCAAAAGTCAGAACATTGTCAATTGAAGAAGAAGGAACACTATTCAAAACATAAATCAAATAACTAGTGGACTCAGAGGTCAATGACCCAGTCAAGATAGCAACAGAGTTTGATTGTCCAGTTGGAGGACTGAAGCAAGGAACATGAGAACTAGAGTCAGGAACACCATCAAATTGATCATTTTATAATAGTTCAGAGGAGGAATTCAATGACCTGATGATAGAATACTTCTCATCAAACCATACATTATTTTGATAAGTATATGTCGTTTGACAGGGTAAAACAGTCGAGAGGATTTAGAATCTTTTGAGTATCCCATCATGATGCAAGAATGACTCTTTGCATCCAATTATTTTGTGCAATCATCTATAATATGGGCCCAAGAAACACATCCAAACACATGAAGGTATCCGATTGATTCTTTCTTCCACACCATCGTTCGATTGGAGTTACATAAGGAATAGTTTGAGTCAAGATGTGATTGAGAAGATAATTTTCATAGTAGACATCTTCATCCCAGAAGCAACGAGGAAAGTATTTGGCTTACAAAATAAATCTATCCATTTCAACAAATGTCCAATTATTGCATTCTACAACAACATTCCACTGAGGGGTATGAGGAATCAACCACTTCCAGTCAATACCATATCAAAGTAGGTATTCTTCAAAAGGTTGATTGACATACTCACCACCATTGTCTAATATCAAGCACTTAATGGTTTGACCACACTAGTTTCATCAAAGGCCCTAAACTCCTTGAACTTTTCAAAGAAAATATTCTTGTTTTTCAGGAAATAAACCCAAGTGAAATGAGTGAGATAATCAATAAAGGTCAAAATATATCTTACACCTACTAAGGAAGGTCGATTGATGAAATACAGATCACTATGAACCATCTCTAGGAGGTTATGCACTTGCCATGATTTTCCAAATTGAAAATGTTCCTAATGATGCTTTCCAAGTACACATGCTCTATAGAATCCATCAAGGGGAACGAATTTAGGTATACCAACAACCATATTATGAATTACCATTGACTACAAACTTTGAAAATTCAGGTGTTTGAGTCATTCATGCCATAATCGACTTCATTCATCAAGGAGAGAAACAAGAGAAGTTAGTTTAGATTCAGGTCAAGTCGAGTCACAAAACCTGTACAAATTGTCCTTCGAGTCGAGAAACCCATTGGCAACAATCAATCGAACTTTATTCAAATCTTGAAGAAAGAACTGATCTAGCCAAAACTCGACAATATTACATGTCTATGTTAATTGAGAAAACAAAAACAAGTTGGCACTGAGGTTAGACACATGATAGATGTCGACAATTCTCCCATGTCAATAGGGAACATTACCATGACCAACAATGTTGAGAGAAAACTCATCAACAACATAGATCTTTCTCTCCACATCTATGTCTAAGGACATGAACAAGGAAGTATCCTTATCCATATGATGAGTGCATTCGAAATCGAACACCCATTCATTTTGTGTAGAATGAGAAATCAATGCTTGAGAATTTCCAACCTAGAAGGTGAAATTATTAGCAGGACGATGAACAACTAGCACATCTCCTTCAAGGAGATTTGCCTTCTCTTCTAATTCATATCTCTTCCTATGGAAATTTCTCTCCACATTTCTAGTCTTTCCACAATACTAACATGATTTATTCTTTCGATTATTTTGGGGTGCATCTGTCTACCTTTTAGTTTTTTGGTTGGGAAATTTTGGTCTTTGTATAGGGGTATCAAACCATCATCTTTCCTTATGGTTAAACTTTCCCTTTCCCTCAAGCAAGTGAGCTTGATTTTTACCACCAAGATTCCCTTCATCATGTAGTTTGTGTTGATCATTAATCAGTAAGCCACATAAAACTACAAAGGTATACTCCTTCCCATCTTCCTTGTGTTCATGCTAGCTAGTGCAAAAAGTCGAAATGAACACATCAAATGCTGTTATCAGATTCATCAAGACAAACTCGATGATTTTTCCATATTTCATTGGATAATCCTTTCCACTTTTACCCAATTTCAACTAGAGTTCCCTTACATGCTCCAAATATCCCTCGATTCTATCAAAGGAATGAAGATCGAAAGAGATCAAATCTTTCTCTAATTGCATGATGTCGCTCTCATTGACTTTTTCGAACAAAGATTTCATATTATTCCAAACTTGATGAGGAAAATCGATTACACTAGTGTAGTGTTAGAGACCTAACCTTCCTAACCCCTCACGTAGGTAGAATAATATATTTTCCATGTATTAAATGTTGATATTAATAAGGCCTAGTAATATAGAAGAATAAGTCAAATGCAAGAAGACCTAATAGAAGCTTTTGCTTCTAGAAAGATCTTCCTCTAGATTGTTCTTTTGGTAGATAGATTTAGTATAAATAGGAGTCGGGGGCATGAGAATTATTGTAATAGATCATTGCTCTGCTAGAGGTTTCCCCCTCGAAGAGGCAAGTGAACATTGTTTCCTATCAATCAAGGTATTATTTTGGTGTTGTGGTTTCATATATTGTGTTGTTTCGTTGTTATTCTCTGTAGTATTTTGTTTTCTGCTAGTATAATATATTTGGTACCTTACAAGTGGTATGAGATCACTTTCCTTGGTAGGAAATTGTGGGTTAATTTTTTTCAGTGTAGAGACATATTCTGATGTCTTAAAACTACAATGATTTGCCATTCAACGCATAAATTTGTGGTTGGGGAAGCATAGACACAGGAAATACAAGAGGTACTTAAGCTCAAATTGTTGGACACCATTGTAACCCCTGTTGGTACTCATTCAAGTGGTAGCGCATATGAAAACACCTATATACGGACCTCCCTATATATCCTAAAACCCTCCATATATCAGCTGATCGACTGCCTGACTGTTATAGTTCCATCGAGAACAACACTCGGTAAGATACTCTCTAGTACCTTGGTAATCAGGTAGTATGGATAAGGGTATGGTCTAGCCTCCTTATTTGGTGCACTAAGATATTGGGCCGAGTACTATTGTTCAACCCTGTATGTATATCAAAGAGATATATCACAAGGAAAACCCTTGTCTATAGAAATACTCAACACCCTAACCCTTGGGACAGAAGAAGAAGAAGAAAAAGGAAAAAACAAGATATATTCTCGTGCAACCTTTCTTCCTTCATTTGGGTTGTGAAATTACACTTATTTGAGAACTTATCCCATTGGATTCCTTTTTTCATTCTGATCGCAGTAATACCTATCATTTTTCAACTTTTTTTTTCTCTGTGGTCTCAACCCCCTTATTTGGGACCTATCCCAATTGATTCCCCTCTTCTTACCTGATCATCATGATAACTTTCAAACATAACCACTTTTATGTGTGGTCCAACATTCCCCTTTCCCCATGGCCCACACTCGTATCCAAGAACTTGAATCATGCCTCAATATCTTGTCATCTGATTTCTCTGTGACTCAGCAGGAAGTGCGGAAAATAAATGCCAATGTTACCACCATCAATGCTAAAATGCATTCTTCCATAGATGCCAAACTAGAAACCATGAAACATGACCTCTCTGCACAAATGGAAAGCCAAATTGAATCATTCACTATCCATATCTACCCCAAGCTGAATATTATTGAAGACCTTACCTCATCTTACCAAACTTTGCACCTCGAAGGTGAGACTTTCTCCAATTCCTAGAATTTTCCGTCCTATCACTTTAAGTGTGATCTACACCTTCCTAGAGTGGATGTGAAAATTTTTTATGACTCAAATCCCATGGGATGGGTCACCTAAATGGAACATTACTTCTCTTTGCATGGCATTACCGATGAGTTGGAAAAACTTCGTTATGGTGTTCTCCTTTTGAATATTGAATGCTAGCAATGGTGGCAATGGTGTAAAAATACATGCCAAGGGTATGTGTCTTGGACACAGTTTGTTGCAGAGCTCTATGACCTCTTTGAAACAGACACCCATCATTTAGGTTATTTGACCAAGTTGAAACAAATTGGCCTAGTGGAAGAGTTTATAACTGCCTTTGAGAAATTAGCTTTCAGAACGGAGGGCATGATAGATGGTTTTTTCATGGAATGCTTTATCAGTGACCTCAAGGATGAAACACGTGCCCATGTCCTCATGGATCTCCCCCAAACTTGGTTGGAAGCTACAAAACGGGTCAAGGAAGCCCAACAAGTCATCTCCTCCCAAACCAGAAAAACACCCTTTATTCCTCACCCTAAACCCCCCTTACCGCCCCTCCTTCCACTCCCCTCAAAATCCATAAATTGACTCGGGTTGAAATGGTTGAATGCCAACTTAAGGGTATTTTTTTATAATTGTGATGACAAGTATTTTCCAAGGCACAAGTGTAAGTAACATAATCTTTTTATGGCTATGTCTGAGGATGTTTTTGAAGAAGAGGAAGATGTTTCTCATGTACCCGAGCTACCTCCACCAAATGATCTTACTCCACCCTATGATCCGTCGATAGTTGAACCACTGATTTCTTTGAATGCACTCATAGGTTTATCTACTCCCAAAACCCTCAAATTAATTGGCTACATTAAGAACAGGAAAGTCATCATTCTAGTTGAAAACAACAACACCCATAATTTTATTAATTGCCGCATTGACCACAAAGTCAATTTCTATATCCGTCTGTTATAACCCTAAATTGCACCATCCATGCTCACCTGGCATCAGGCCAACTCATTGCCCTTCATTGCCAAAGCCATGCTGAACAGACTCTTCAAAAACCTCCTAAATCAAGTAACCCGCGCCCTAGACTATCACTGGGCGCGTTGGAACTCTAGCAGGCCTTATACTGCATGTGTTGGAATGCGGGTTGGGCCACTACAACACGCATTTACCTAACAAAGCAAAAAATCAGGAAAGTTTCCGCCGGGACGAAAAGCTTTGGATCAGTTAACTGGAACTCCCAACCATGCATGGCCGAGAGTTCATCTAAAACCCTAGCTCCTTCTAGCCTATAAAAGAAGGGGTAGGGGTACTATTCAAAAGAGGAAAATCATAGCAAAGAAACTCTGCCCAATTGCCGAATCCGTTTTGTCCCAACCCTTTAGCCTTTTTTCAAGCTTTAGGAGAATTCAAGCAAAGCAGTTGGAGGACAAAGAAGAGGAGGAGCCCAGGATCAGGATCAAGGAACGGTGGTCGGTCTCTATAATCATTGTAAGTTGGTTCATATTGAGATTAATAAAAAGATACTTTTCCCGTCCCGAATACACGAGTTTTATATGTTCTATTTGATTTGTGTTTTAATCTCTAACCCTCTAGTAGAACAATAGCATGCATGCATAGTTTTGTCTTGATTGAAGGATCGCTTTTTGGAAGGAGCAGCAGAAGCAAGGAGATAAAGCTCAACAGA
>SNQJ01S0001150.1:52879-97862 GCA_010110895.2 Picea sitchensis | reverse complement strand
GTTGGTTCTTCCCTTGTTTGCTTGTGAAAAAGGGTTTTAGGTTGGGGTAGAAGGTTAAAGGTTATTTCTGAAGGGTCATGATCTGCATGCAAGTTTAATCCCTAGATTGTTAGTCCGTAGGGTAGAATAACCCCACAACACCGTCCAGTTAATAATTTCCAAATCATGATTTCCAATGGGGGTTCGATGAAATGTGGAGGGTGTTGTGAAAATGTGCACCTCCAAATTCGTCAATATCACTTGAAATCTCATATGTTTTCTATTGACATGGGTGGTTGTGAAATTGTACTTGGTGCATAATGGTTAAGCACACTTGAACCTATCACAATGGATTTCCATAAATTAATCATGCAATTCCAGCAAGAGGGCCAACAAGATCAGTTCCAAGGCATCACAACAGGGTCACCAGAGATCATCAGTTCCCACCGAATGGAAAATCTCCTCAGAAAAGGTCATTCTGGAATTTTTTCCCAACTTCATGCCATTTAGGAGGTTGAGACACCCTTTGTACATCCTGACCTCCAATATATCCTCTCCCAACACCAAGTTGTGTTTCAAACCCCTTGGGGACTTCCACCTTCTTGTGGTGTCCATGATCATTCCATTCCTCTAGTTTTTGGAAGTCTTCCTCCAAATATTCACCCTTATCATCATCCCTTCACCCAAAAGAATGAAATTGAGAATATTTGTTCAAGAATTGCTATAATTTGGTGTTATATGTCCGAGTACCTGTCCCTATTATTTCCATTCTTCATGGTACTCAAAAAAGAAGGTACTTGGCACATGTTTCCTTATTTTAGAGCTCTCAACAAACTCACCATCAAAGAAAAAATTCCCATTCCT
The DNA here is from genome assembly GCA_010110895.2 of Picea sitchensis. Lineage (NCBI taxonomy): Eukaryota > Viridiplantae > Streptophyta > Pinopsida > Pinales > Pinaceae > Picea > Picea sitchensis. The sequence continues at coordinate 97,019 of SNQJ01S0001150.1, read as the reverse complement.
ATCATTGATGACCTTTTGTATGAATTAAGTGTTGATCGATATTTTACCAAACTTGATCTCCATTGTGGATACCACCAGATTCGTATGAAATAAGAAGACATTCCCAAGACTGCATTCAGAACTCATGAGGGTCAGTATGAGTTCCCGGTTATTCCATTCGGCCTCTGTAATGATCCCTCCACTTTTCAAAGTCTCATGAATCATGTCTTTCATCCTTTCCTATGTAATTTTTTCTTGGTTTTCTTTGACGATATTCTCATCTATAGAAAAAATTGGCAAGCCCATATTTCCCATGTGGATCAAGTCCTCCAGCTACGGTCTCAACACAATTTTTTTCTTAAGCAGTCTAAATGTTCTTTTGGAGCCTCTGAAGTTGAGTACCTGTGGCATATTGTTAGTAAGGATGGTGTCTAGGTAGATCTAAAAAAAATTGAATCTATGCAGGATTGGTGCCCGACAAATCTTAAAAGTCTACGTGGCTTCCTGAGTTTGACGAGATATTATCACAAGTTTGTTAAGAATTATGGAAAAACTGCAGCTCCCCTCATAGTGCTCCTTAAAAATAATGATTTCAGTTGGACTCTAGTAGCTGACTATGCCTTCCAAGATTTCAAAGAGGCTATGTTCACTACTCCAGTTCTAGCTCTCCCTGACTTCAACAAGACCTTTGTAATAGAATGTGATTCCTCGGGGAAAGGAATTGGGGATATTCTCATGCAATATGGTAGCCCTTTGGATTTCACCAACAAACAATTTTCTAAGTGCCATTTGGGCCAATCCACCTATGAAATGGAAATATTGGCTATTATTTGCATTGTGGATATTTGGCGTGCTTATCTCTTGGCGAAATGCTTCCAAATAAAAAATGATAATCAAAGCCTCAATTATTTTCTGTAACAAAGAATTTCTTCCCTGGAGAAAAAAAAAAGGAAAATAAAATGTGGTGGTTGATTCCATTTCCAAGAAATATGAAGAAGATGGGTTTCTTTTTTCACTCTTTTCCATTGTCACAGATTGGCTTCAGGAAATTCACTAGGAATGGTTGAATTTCAAGAATGATCCAAACACTACAAAAGGATCCGCAAGTGGCTCCAAGGTATTCATGGCATGAGGAAAATATTTGTTATAAAGTTTGCATGTCTTTAATAAAACAATCAAACCTTAAATCTACCGTTCTCTTTGAGTTTAATGCTTCATCTACAACTGGGTATTCTGGTTTTACCAAAACCTATGATTGGGTCAACTATTCTTTTTTCTGGGACGGTCTAAAAAAGGGCATTCACATATTTGTGCCTGAATGTGATACATGTCAACGCAATAAGGGAGAGATTTTCAAAACCCCAGGCACACTCCAACCACTTCTGATCCCACCTACTATTTGGAAAGAAATTTCTATGGAGTTCATTGTTGGCTTACCTAAATCAGGAAATAAGTTAGTTATCATGGTAGTCATGGATCACCTTTTCAAATATGCCCATTTATGTTCCCTTCAACACCCATTCACTGCCTTCATCGTAGTTCAAATTTTTATGGATAATATCTTCAAACTCCATGGCATGCCTCATTCTATTATTTCTGACCGTGATTCCACTTTCACCGACACTTTTTGGCAAGAATTGTTCCAACTCCAGGGAACCCAATTACATCTCATCACAACATATCATCCTCAGACTGATGGCCAAACTGAAGCAGTCAACAAGTGTTTGGAAACCTATTTGAGGTTTTTTGTAGCTGACAAACAAAATTATAGGGTTCAGTGGTTACCCCTCACTGAATGGTGGTACAACACTTCTTACCACACAACCACTCGCATGACTCCCTTTGAAGCAATCTCTAGAAAACAACCACCTTCAGTTGTATCATACATGCTTGATGTCTCCAAGGTTCAACAGGAAGATCAAACTCCTACAGTTCACATGACCATCCTCCATACTCTTAAACAAAATCTGGTCATGGCATAGAATCACATGAAACAACAAGAAAACCAAGGCCATTATGAACATGAATTTTCCGAAGGGGACCAAGTGTTTCTTTATCTACAACCTTGTAAGTAGAATTCACTTAAAGACAAGAACTTTCAGAAACTCACCCCAAAATTCTATGGTCCTTACTGTATTCTCAAGAGAGTGGGGTCCATGGCCTACCAGTTAGAGTTGCCTAGTCACTCTAAGATCCAACCTGTTTTTCATGTTTCATGCTTAAAAAAAGTGGTTGGCACTAAGTTCCATACTCATACCATTCTACCTAAGTTGGATGAAGAAGGTTCCATTTGGTTACATCCACAAGCAGTTTTGGACAAGCGCAAGCTTTGTCTTTTCCATCACACTATCAAAGAAGTTCTAGTTCAGTGGAAGGAAACACAGCCAAAAGATGCCACATGGGAGTCGACCACCATTATGCAACAATTTCCCCATCTCAAGCCTTGAGGACAAGGTTGGTTTTAAGGGGGAGGTAATGTTAGGGACCTAACCTTCCTAACCCCTAACATAGGTAGAATAATATATTTTCCATGTAATAAAGACTGATATTAATAAGGCCTAGTAATCGGGAAGAATACGTCAAATGTAAGAATACCTAATAGAAGCTTTCACTTATAGAAATATATTCCTCTAGATTGTTGTTTTGGTAGATGGATTTAGTATAAATAGGAGTCGAGGGCATGAGAAGTTTTGTCTTGAGAATTATTGTAATAGAGCGCTTATCTACTAGAGGTTACCCCCTCGAAGAGGCAAGTGAATATTGTTTCCTATCAATAAGGTATCATTTTGGTTTTGTGGTTTCATATATTGTGTTGTCCTACTGTTATTCTTTGCAGTATTTCTATTTTCTACTATTATAATAGATATGATACCTTACATATAAAACTAAATCTTTTGCAAGATATAGGTCGTGATGACCCCCACAACCTCATCCTTCTTTCCGTCAATAGTGAACTTCAATTGATCATTTGTCAGATCTAGAATTGCAGTCTTCATATATTTCCACAATCCTTTACTCTTTAGTACATTTTCCATGTCTAGTGCCCATACATCATAGTTTGATCCATTCAAAACAATAGGATCATTCTTCGAAGCCATCTTCGATATCTTAACAAGTCTGATTTGTTTCAAGGTTACAGTAAACAAATCACTAGCCCAGAGTCAATCACGGAATAGATTCGACTCAACAATATGTGTAGATAGTCGAACAAGAATAACTTCAAAGAGAAAAAGTGGTATATAAAGACACCATTACAATACTTAAGCACAACGCATCATGATCAAAACATCACAATGCATATTGAACATGCACTTCATTTTCAACATTACCATACATTGCATAAGGCACACTTAATAATGATCCATATGGTATTTTATTTATAGCCTCAAGATATAACCAACTTCCTTGGAATCGGGAAGATATTTTCCACATACAATCATCGGTTGCTAGATTTGACTCTGTCAAATCCATGTTGTCTAGTCGGCTCGACGAGGATGTTCAACTCAAACATCCATGCACCTAATTTGTAGTCGATTTCTCACCTGGTTGATCCAAAAACCGACTGTCTTTGACTGTTGGTCAACTATCTGATTGATAGGCTTGTCAACTACTCGATCGACTGATGTAGGTATCTGGTCGATCATCTAATAGACTGTTTCCATATGTTGGTCAACCTCCTGACCAACTGATTCCAAGAGAAGTGTTAAGAACCATTATTACCTTAGGTTCCAACATTTATTTGAGAATTTTTCCTTGACATGCTTTACCCTTGACTTAATATAAGTGGCTTAGACACAAAATTCATCAATATTAATTGGATTAAACATAAGAATAATATGTCTCAAATATATATTCAACCCACCAATATACTTCAAAAGAGTTTCTTACATATGAAGAAGAATTCCCAATGTCAATGCCCTCTTTCTAAACTCTTGAGTATAGTCTTGCACATTTTGTCCTCTATTTTGCCTTAGATTCTACCAATCCATTATTGTTTGTTGCATATACCCTAAAGGATAAAATTGATTCTTTAATGAAGCTACGAATTCATACCAGGAATATATCATTTTACCTTTATTAAGAAGATCTTCTTGATTCTTACTCTACCACTAGATCAATGTTGTGCCTACTAGCCAGAGAGTAGCTAGTTGGAATTTTTCTTCTTCGTCCATAATTTTTTGAACTCTGCAATACACTTCAATTTTATTGATCCAATGATCCAATTTCTCTACATTAATCTCTCCATTACACATTCGCAAGTCAAATTTTGTGTCTAATTTCAACCAATATGTAGGGAAATTAGAATCATCTTTATCTTTTTTTTTTTTTTTTGTGAAATTGAAGAGGAACTTGAACTTGAAGGAAAGTATACAGAGGAGTTTTAGGAGGGACACCACAACCTCCTTCTCCTTTAACTTCACTTGGGACTTATTCATTCTTCTTTCATTCCTTATATAATTCTTCCATGATGGTTTCCATCTCCAGAAAGGCTTGCCGAAATATTGCTTCAAAATCGAAGGGGTTTTATTTCCTTGGAGATTCCATTGCTTTCCTTTGGAATTCACGTCTCGAACCAATCCCAAGATTGTACTATTCAAGCGAACCTTATCAGAGCCTGAACTTAGACTTGGTTAGAATTCAATACCAACTATTGGGTCATTGATTTGACACCTTTTTCATTGTCAAAATTACTTCCTTTCTAATCATTTTTCCTCTTATATCCATTCATTCATTACCAATTTTACCTTGATTCCTCATGAATGCACCAATACAAACATTCAAGCATTAAGTGGTTAATTTTCATTAATTTCCTTTTTTGTAATGAATTAAAGAGGATTATAATTGGTTTACTAATGACTGTTGATGAAGTACGTAACCACAGTTCAGTTGTGCCAATCCTAAAGAGCTCTAACCCACCACAATTTACTTTCGACTACGATCGTCATCTATTCTCATACTTCCACTTGTCCAAATGAGAATCCATGACATGTGATTTGTAGATAGAATGTTTGATATGGTTATGTGTCCATCAAATCATGCCTAGGTCAACAAAATGAAGCTCTGACTCTTGGTCAAAGATTTTTGTCAACTCACGTCAGTTTCCAAACGGTGATTTTGTGGGGTCAATTGCGAGAAGATGAAGGGGAATCTTGGAAATACGGGACACGGTTTTGTGTAGGACATGCCCATTTAGTTTCCATCTAAATGGATTCATCTAAAATGGAAATATCCATGAGATGTTATTGATTCGTTAAACTAAATTTTCTCAGAAGATGTTATTGCAACTGGTTTGATGATTTGTGGGTTGTGGATCTAAGATCTTGTATGTAATGTACAAATATGGGTTATCAAACCTTGATGAGGGATGGATATGATGTTATAAAACTACTGTAAACTCATATTATTGATCTGAATTAATATATTAAGTTATTTTTACTGTGAACTTTCGTGAGTTACATGTTTTAAGTTTACAAGTGCTTAGTTCATACAAACTCTTCTAAGTAGCATTCCCCGAGCCAGGAGGCCCCCCTAATAAGGAGTGTGATACTCATTTACTTTCTTTTTGATATTGTTTGCTTATTCATGTTCATGATTTACATTTTAATTCATTTCTCTTTATGCAAATTCTTTCATTTTCATGTACACAAGGAAACTAATGCAATAAACATTAATTGAATAATTGGTTGTTATTTCAGATGGATGAACTCTCATTGCTTTAGATGATTGAAAGAATGTAATTAAAAATATAGTATATTGATTATCCTAAGTGTTGATAATTATCCTTATGTCTTTATTTTAATGATTTGCAAATACTCAATTCTTTCTGCAGCTGAACAAAACTATGTTTCTACAGCTCAATAGTGAACAATTACTTCTTTTTTTTGTAGCTAAAGCAACGACTATGTTTCTGTAGCCAAACATTGAGAAAATTTCCTTTTGCATAATTAGTCATTTAGGGATATATTGGAAGATAAGGCTTGCATTTATTTTTCATGCACTTCATCAGTTCAAGATCCCCAGGTTGATAATTTAATGTAGCAGAGTTCACCTATTGAATTGACTAACACTGACACTTGTGCAAATCCAAATCAACATACGAGTTAACCTCTAATCAATGCTTTTGATAACCAAACTTGACTATAAATGTGTTTTAAATGTTTTGTTCTGCTAATTTAGATCCTTATAACCAACCTCTCAATCAATTAAAAATCAATATTTCAATACTAAAACTTAAAGAAAGAACTGAAATAACACAGGAAATACTCAACAAATTGATAACAAAGTTCACCCATATGGACAACTTCTCTGGGTCCACTTCAAATGATAAAATGATCCATTCAAAAAGATGAAAAGTACATTTTTACACTTCTTTACATCAAATAATGGCTTTCAATCTACAAAAAAAATCTCTTATGTCCTTTAGGAGGAAAATAGCACATGTTCCTCAACCTTTAATGGATTCTTCCTGCAATAAATGAACATCGGCTTACCTATTCTCCCAATAAAGGGGATTTATGTTGCCGATCAAATTCCATTATCCAATTTTTTTGCCTTAAATTGTTTCCCATGAAGGTACCAATTTCAACACTACAACGAACCGCTTATTTTTTTCAAGCAACATATAGTGTAGCTAATTGGTCAAAAGCGGGCCAAACTGTACCAATAAGACATTGATTTGAAGCATATGATCTGCAGTTATGGAAATTTAAACGAATTTGGGATCATAATCAATCGAATCAAAGAGATTTTGTGTGTATATGCCAAGTTGAGGGTTTGATCATTCATACTTTAAACCCTCATGCGACCTTACCTTAAAATATATCACAAGGTGTACGCTCTTATGTTTATGTTTTTCTTTATCACCTTGCTAATTCTCTCGAGATGTGGACTTTGCACTGAATTCACTAGAGTTGTGTGCCAGATCAGACACTATGCCTAAATTAGGATCCAAAGACACATTATTTTTCTCCTCTTGATCAGATACATCCATCACCGTGTCTTGCATCGATTGTTTGGGATGATACATGAATAACTTTCAAATATTTTTAAAAATTGACCTCTATTGGTTTAGATTTCTCATTCACTTCCTCTTGGGATGACCTAGGTTCAGATATCAACAGGTTTCCAACAAAACCCTCTAAAACTATCGGCCCTCTTGGTAAACTAGAAGGAAAAGTAGCGCACAGAGTGCACTGCACAGTGGAATTTTCCTTCTAACTCTTCCCCTTTTGCTCTGTCTTGCGCAACTTTCTTTGTGAGTTCTTCTATCCATTGCACTATATTATGCTCCTTGAGAGATTATGTGCTCTTAGCATGATCTTGATCTATTCATGTATTTTCCTTCTCTAGTTTCACAATTATTTGTGCTTCTTTCTCTTGGAGAGGTTCTAATTGGGCTAGCCTTTCCTGCTTGCTATTCTACGTAGTCTTCAGTTCTGCCTAGAACGTCTTCATCTCCTCCGCACCTTTTACTTGTTTTGTGATGCTCATGGAATTTTTCCTCTGCTTTATCTCTTGGATTGTAGTTTTGATCACTTCCTCTTGTTGGTTTTTCTATTGGACCCTATCATCTTGTTCCATCGTTGTCCATAGCTGTGTGGTCTTGTCAAACAGTTGTGTGACCTTTTCATCTTCTTTCTGCATCATTTCCACTTGCATTGCTTCCTGTTTTTCCCTTTCATCCATGAATTCAGGAGGAGTAGTCGAGGTTAATTTTTCTTTAAGCTCCTCGATCTCCTTCTTGTACTTATATAGGGTTTGTGCGATGATTTGGATATGTTCTTCCACATTTCTCATGGCTTCCTGCGGGTTGTCTAGAATCATTGAAAAAATTTCCTTCAACTTGTGCTCTAAATTATCTGCGTGTTGTATCTCCTATTTTGTCTCAAGATTTACCTGCTCGACCACCAGTTCTAGGGAATCTTTGCCATTTCTAGTTTTCTGTAATTCCGTCACATCTGTCCTTGCATGTGATTGCACCTCTTGCATGACACTAACTTGCAGCTTGTATAGTGCCTTCGTTGGTATTTTCGCCAGTACCAACTGTACCTGTGCCAGATATTTGAGTGGTGTTTGGGCTATGGACTCATCCATATGAAACATATCTGATGTTAGTGGGAAGCTTGGACTTGCTTGCGCTATGGTATGGATGGTGTCTTCGTTGTTCGGTGCGATCATTTCCTTTGCTTTTGTCGCTGGGGGGGTTGGTTATGTTCCCCTCTCATGATTTTTCATTGCTTGTATCTGCTCTAAGACCTTCCTGATATCAGCCAACTCATTCTATATCCTTCCTCTTTGGTTTCTGGCCTCTTCCAATTCATTCGCTGCATGATACTATACTCTCTTTGTGACAAGATTGGCATCATCCTCGGTGATTGTATACTCTATTATTTTCTTATGGGCCTTGTCCCTCTGGCGTGCCCCCCCTGTATGTATAATTGGTCGCTTAGGTGGCCCTTTTTCTTGTGGAGTCACTATCGAAGGGATTTCCTGTGTCGTTATGTCCACCCTTCCATGTTCTTCCTGTGCTGGGGTAGTGCCCTTCTTTCTTGGCTGCACATCCTTCTTTCGAGCACTGCCCTTATTCTATTGTGTCGTATTTTTATTGGGCTTCCCCTGATATGTTGGATTTTTGGGCGCAATGTTGTCTCCTACAAGTGTCTTGGACGACCCTGCTTCCACTTCCTTTCCCTTTTGCATGTCCTTAGTGATGACTAGGATCTTCCAGTCATCCTTCCAGTATCGCATTTCCATTTATACTTCCTCTGCATTGATGTAGAATCAAAGTTGAAGCCATTATTTCATTGGATCACTAGATACACATGTTGTGGCGCATAGCCCTAAAGTTGTCTATGCCTTGATACTGTGTGACCACTTCCGGATTTATCCTCCAAGTGTTGGCTATGTTGTCCTGGATGTCATTGAGATATCGAGAAAATGTGCTAGCATTGCCTCTTCTTTGTTTGCGGTTCGAAGTGATTCCGATTGATGTGTACCTTGATGTGTAACAACTGCCTACTCTATCGCAAAAATAGGAGTAGGGAGGCTCCTTCCACCCGATTAATGCTATCAAGATCAACAACCATGAGTAGTGGAACTCTGTTCCCAATTCCTGTGCATCCTTGCAGTCATCGAGGAACAAGTTTAGTAGATATGGGGCCTAACTAAGCATGGTTCCATTTGTGCACTAAGATGCAGTTGCGACAGCCCTTGTAGGGACCTCCTCCTTGTGGCATTTTCATAGCAACTTGGATGCCATTAGTTTAGTGGCCATCCTCGTGGCTGCATCGCTGATTCTCTTGATGATAATTCCACATGAGCCTCTCTCTATCTCATATGTCTTCTAAATCTCTTCAGCGAGAGACTTTTATTTAGTCTTGTCGTCCAGGAACTGCATGGGACTCTCTTCGTTTGATGGTAGGTCTGTGATGAAGGCGATGAGTTCTACATCGATGGATATAGGTTTCTCTAACCATAAGAATCCTCCTTGGAGGACTGCCATCAACTACTTGACGTAGTTATTCACCTCTTTCCCCCTGCCAAAGTGGGGAATCTCTACCAAGTTTAATATCCCTCTATTTTCGAGTCCTGCCGCCCATTGATTTGGATACAATATTTTTTTTCCAAATGGACATGTTCCTAGGATCTCCATGTACACCTGCTGCACAAATTATGGGAATTTGTCGGTGTCCGCCACATCATGGTCTAAGTATATTAGCATTTCCTCACACCCCAGTAGAGTTGGCATGGCCTGCACCCCCTCTGGAATGCACGATAGAAAAATTGAGGCATTGGGCTGCTTGCGAGGGGACCACGCGATGGGTTGTTTTCCCTTTCTTCTTACCAGCGTGGTAGAGGTCTGAGCCTCTGAATATCTTTATTCTCCACTAAACTATGGCTTGCCTTTGATATCTTCAACATATCCTTCCTCCTGTTGTGTGGACCCTACCACCGGTTGTGGTCTTGCCTCGTCAAACTCTGTCTGCTCACTGTCACCCCCATTTTTTCTGTGGGCTGCTTCGACCCTCGTAGGTTGTTGTGGGTACTTGTGGCGATTGGTCTATGACCCTTTGCACTATCGTGTGATTCAATCTCCATCCTGGCTGTCGTGGGGATTGTTCTTCTTCCTCTACCAGTGGTGAAATCACTGGTTCAACCTATGGCGAGGGAATTATGTCAACATCGACGATTCCCTACCTCTATGTAGTTTCCTGCTCCGCCTCTCCGGTTTCTTGTGGTGACCGGAGACTTCTGCGTGTTTTTTCGTGTTGTTTGTCTTGGTGCACTAACATTTGGAGCTTTCAGAGTGGGTACTTCTTGCTTTTTGGATTGAGCTTCAACTGCTTCGATTCTCTGTACTCGCTCATTCGCCTCTTGTCTTTAGCTTCGCGGGTTTGCAAATGCACAATAAGTCTTGTTTGTCCTGCATTTCCATTTTATAAAGGGAATCATAATTTCCCTGAATCTTCTCGGAGAACCTTCTTTGTTTTTTATTAATGCATTGAATCTTGTCAAGTATGCTTCATTCAATTCCATAAATGCCCAATTTGCACCTTTTTTCCCTAACGATCATTTTTTTCTTTTTCGACCGTTGGCTCCTTTACTAGTGCACTGCACCTTTTCAGTGCATTGTTCATTTCTATTGTGGTTTTTCCTTAGTGTTTTGTGTTTTCTTTATGTCAACCATATGTTTTGCATGATCACTTTTTCTTTTTTCCGTGCTAATTCCTCTATCTCTACGTTCGATATTTCCCAGTATTTTTGTATTTTCTTTCTTTTCTACTTTTGTATTCCTTTTTTCCTTTTTTCTCTTTTTTATTTCTTTTTAACATTGTTCTATCCTAATCTATGATATAGTACACTATATACATGCCTTTCTCACTGCACTGTAACTTTTAGGGGTTAATACGTTGACTGTCCCTGTACAGTTTCAGTCATCTGTCGTTGATCATTCCTTTCAATTTTGTACCTCCCAAGTCCTTTAGATGCAAAAATCCCCCATCTATGACATTATTTACTTTATATGGCCCTAGCCAATGCATTCTAAACTTACCAGGATGTTGAAAAAATTTACTGTCATAGAGAAAAACTAGGTCTCCTTCATTAAAACTCTTCTTTTTAATATGTTTGTCATGCCAGGATTTGTCTCTTTCTTTCTATACTTCCTGGTGAAATCCTGCCAGAATCATGTCTTCTTCTATTTCCAATAGTTGACTTAACATTTTCTTTACTGCGCCTCTTTTTGTCATGTTGGTAATTGCTGCTATGCTCAGACTGGGTGCCAAAAATTCTAATCGCACTACTGCTTCCTGTCCATACACAAATATGATCGGTGTATGTCCTGCCAATTTATTACATGTTATCGTATATTCCCACAGTACTGTTAGTATTTTCAAGTCCCAATCACCTTTTTTGACATTGCAAATCTTAGTCAAAGCATTTTCTAAGATCTTATTGAAGTCTTCTACTGTTACATTTGCCTGAGGATGGTATGGTGTACTCTTCTAGTGATAGACTTCAAACTCCTCGGTCATAGTCCTGATGGTATTATTGATAAAGTGAGTTCCTTGGTCACTCATCAAAATACTTGGACATCCAAATATGGTGATCACTTGGTCAAACAAGAAGTGTGATGTTGTCTCTACACTACAGTCTTTGACTGGTGCTCCTTCTGCCCACCTTGTTAAGTATCTAGTCACAATAATGATATATCTAGCTTCTGACCTTTTTGCTAGAAGATTGATTAGTCCAAACTAGTCTATTTCCCATTTTTCAAATACCTGCAAAGTTACTTGTGGTCTTAGGGGCATCTCATCCCTTCTGTTGGGTTTTCCATCCCTATGACAAACATCACATTTCTGGCAATATTCCTTGTCATCTCTATGGAATGTTGGCCACCATAATCCTGCGTGTAATACCTTATGCGCTGTATATTTTCCTTCATAATGTCCTCCAACTATCCCCCCATGAGATTCTAACAAAATCATGGGCCTTTCATGTTCTAATACACACCTTATCAAAATGCTATTTGTGCCCATATTGTATAAGTGTCTTGCAATAATTTGATAGTCTGCAGCTCTGATTACCATATTTTTCTTCTACGCAGTGTTACACTCTTGTGGAACAATCCATGTACTTAAATGTTTAATAATATCAACAAAGTATTGATCAACTACCTGTACTGAAAATAGTTGCACATCAAGGAAGTTGTCTTACAAGTTAGTAGGTTCCTCTCCATTAGTTACCCTTGACATGTGTTATGGTCCTCCATTCAGCTTCCCTGGTTTGACTATCACTTCGAAATCAAATTCTTGGAATAACAATAGCCATATATAGATCCTCCCCACCAACACTGGCTTGTTGACTAGATATTTGAGGGAAAAATGATCTGTGAACATTTTAAAGTCTTTACCCAGTAAGTAGTGCATGAACTTATGTAGTGCATATACCATGGCTAGGCCTTCTCTTTCTACGATGTTGTCATTCTGCTATGATTTTGACAATTTTCTTATTGAAAAGGCTATAGGATGGTCTAAGTCCCTTTCTCCTGGCTGCGCCATAATTGATCCAGGTGTTATGGCTGATGGATCTACATGAAGATGAAATGTATTTTCCCAATCTGGGAATACTAGGATAGGTGTTATGACTAGATTTTCTTTTAATGTGTCCAACCCTTGTTGACAATCCTCATTCCACTGAAATCTGGTATCCTTCTTTAACATTTTTTTCCAGTGGCATAGTAATCTACGCATACCCCTTTATAAATTTCCTATAATAGCCTGTATGTCCTAGTGTTACTCTTAACTAGCGCACTGACTTTGGTGGTGGTAAATTTACAATGACTGCAATCTTAGCAGGATCCACTAGTAAACCTTGTTTACACACTATATGTCCCAACAATATCCCATAAGGTGTCCCAAAAATGCATTTCTTGATGTTTAATGATATCTGACAATACCTACATATTTCCAATATTAGTCTTAACACTTCTACATGGTCCTTTAACAGACTATATAGAGTCCAATCATCTAGATATACTTCTAGAAACTGATGTATGAATTCCTTAAAAGCAGTTATGACTAATCTTGAAAAGATGGTTGGTGCATTCTTCAGCCCAAATGGCATGACTGTATATTGATAGGATCCCCATTCTGTAGCAAAAGTAGTCTTATACTTGTACACCAGAGCTATTTTGATCTGATGGTAGCCTGAGGATCCATTTGTAAATGAATATGCTTCCTGGCCTCCCACATTCTCTAAGACTTCATCTATAAAAGGGGTAGGGAAAGGGTGATGTAAGAAATCATCATTAAGTTTCCTCATATATACACAAATCCTTATCCCCCTTGTTTCTTTTCTTGGAGTACCATAGGACTTATCCATTCATATTCCTCTACTGTTTCTATGATACCAACTTCGAACATTTTGTCAATTTTTTCTTTCACTTTCTGTTTATATATTGGATTCAGTCTATAAGGTCTCTTCCTGATCGGTCTTGCCTCAGGTTTGTGAGTTATTTTCATCTCTCGTAGATCTCCTGATATGCCTTTCATCTCTATAAAGGTCACTGGGAATAGGTCACTGTATTCACATAGTAACTCTGTTATTCTTTCTATTGTTTGTTCATCCCAATAGTCTCCAATACTTTCCATTTTACGATTGTTAGTTGTCCCAATGTTGACTTTCTTAACTTTGATTGGTGCAACAAATACTTTTGAATCTAGAGATGGAACTTCCACCTCTCTTTCTACTTCAATTTTTGTAATCTGAATGTTGCACGAATCATCCACATATGGTGCTTCCTCTTCAACATGATAGTATGAAAGTAGTTATTTTACCGTCTGTCTGTTCTATTGTTGATATTCTATCAAGAGTTCAACATCTGGTTCATTAATAAATATCACTCCGCGGATCTACTTCAACACTGAATCAATGTTGGGGTTCTCATGTTCAAATAAGAAAGTTACTACAAAGTTTTTTTGTAATGTTTTCCATTCTGTAGTGTCTCTACGCATCTCCTAGTCTATATACCATTTCTCCGGGATTCCTTCCAATGTATGGATAAAATGATGAGGCCATTCTTCTGGGGGTGTCATCCTCCATTGTGTCTTGCACTTCTCCAAGTGTTATGTTGGTGGTCCTTTCCCAACAAACCTCTGCATTTTATTTCTCTCCTCTTGAACGCCAAATCTAATGCGCAATAATCGTTTACATTGGTACCAATCCTGAATTGTTTCTTTATGCGCACCCCACCATATTGCAGGTGTGGAATTTAGTGCAATATATAAGGCTAAAATTCTCTGATTTTGTATTACTTATTCTTCATATTTTGTCATAAATTCCTCTAATTCATTTACCCCATGAAAACTGGGAGGTTCTCTTATCTCTGTACCAACCCATCTTACTGCGCGGTCTATTCTTGTGCACCTTTTTATGGAAACTTCATGTAATTGTTGTTTCCAATTCTCCAAGCCTGTGTATGAATCAGAATAACATGATGTAATGTTTCTCTAGCTGATTACCCCATCTAGAGTTGGGTTAACATAATCCTCTTCTCGCGTGGTGGTTATGTGTAACTGGTTTATTTATTCCAGATCCAAACAAGTGGGTTCTACAAACCTTTCTCCTTCTGAAGGATCTAATGGTGCAATGAATCTATATTCACCTGATTCAAATGCCATTTTCCTTTTCTTCAAGTTGATTATGGCTTGGTTATCAAATGCCCAATCCAATCCAAGCAATGTTGGATAAGGTGTTGTGCCATCTACTATCTATATTACTTCAAAGTCTACCATAGTGCACACTCCATCCAAATCTACCATCACCCCTTTAAGCCTTCCAATTGGTAACACTCTGTGTTGATTTTATAATTTCAACTGGACATGTGAATAGCCTAGTGTGGGTTCTCCCATACATTGCCATGTATTCTTAGGTAATACATTTACTTCAGAGCCCAAGTCTAGTATAATATCAACCATGTTTAAGTATCCAATGTTAGCATTTAGTCTGAGTTCCATGCTTGTCATTCTTCTTGTATGGAGGTGATTGATTGTTTTCTTCTCTAATTTCCCTTCTACCTCTGTGTTACATATTTCTAGTAGATTTTGTAAGATCTTGACAGATGATGGATCCTTTAATAACTTAACACGGGATTGCATAATTTTTTTTATGTTACTTACTTTATCTAAAGGTTGTGCTTCACTGGTATGATCCATTGAGGAGGGAATTTCATACATCGGTATGTTCTGAGTATGATGCACAACTTATGTAGACACAACATTTCGCTTGAGAAAATTTTGTCTTTCCTCCTTGAATGTTTCCTTTTCTTTTCGTGCATCAAACTGCTTATGTGGTTTAGTATTCTTCTTCACCCATTGGTGTTGTGCTAGATGTTGTCTTACTATGTTGGCTACTGTCTTGGCTTCTCCTCAAGTGACTATATTGATGTTTCTCCCATTATACCTATATTCTGCAAAAATCCACTGGACATTTTGGTTGTTTTGGTTCCTCTTTTCCAGAATCTTTCCCAAGAGCGTTGGACAATATTTTGTATCATGGTATTTTACGTGGTAGTACATACATCTCACTGGTGGAAGTGGACATTCCCTTGCATAATTTCCTAGCTGTGGGAAGTTTTGGCACACTAATAGACCTCTTCCTCATCGAAATACTCCTCTAGCTCATCCTCCACCCCTACATCCAGCACGATCTCCTCGTGGTGCATTGTACTGAGGTACATGATTATACTGCGCAGGGTTATACTGTGGCTACGCATTGTTGTATTGCAGTTGCACATTGTTATACTGATGTTTTGCATTGTTGTATGGAGGTGGTACCTGGTTGAATTGAGGTGTAGTATGTCCTGCCATCATTTCTGCTTGCACCCTATAATTATATGAAGTTATTTCTCTCATCAGATCCATCGTCCTACAATATTTATCATCATGACCCACTGACTTGAAAAAATTGAAGTATGAACTTTTGGGTACTGTCTTATACTTCTACATCTTCAGAAAATGATATGGATCATGCCCATGCATTTTACAGATCTCACGCCATGGTCGTCCTGTTGGAAAAGGGTTTGGTACTCCTGTTTCCATATAGTGTGCGAAAGTTGGACATTTGTTCTTATGGTGTCCTTTTGTCCTGCATGTGGTACATCAAACAACTTCTCTTTTCTCTTTTCCCTTATTATGGTTAAGTTGAAATGTTAGGTTCTTCAGATCCTCCTTCAACTCCTCTATTGATGGACCTATATTTTGATGTTGGTTCTCTTCCAGTTGTAAGTCTACCTACAGAGCCTCTGCCTAAGTATGGAACTTATGTTTTCTTAATGGGTATTTCAAATGTGGTAACAATGATTTCACAAATAAGTGCCTATGTTGCATGTCAGTAATTGCATACTTCAAATTCCCTTTTAAACATTTAAACCTCTGATCAATCTCCCAAACAAACTCACTTGTTTTTTTCCTAATTTCAATAATTTCATTCATATATTGATGTTTTGAGACGGGATTTTGAAATTCATTTATCAGTAGTTTTTTAACGTCTGTAATATTCCTTGTTACTCTTGGTGGACTATTTACATCTAGACTCATATACCAGTTTAGTGAGCGGTTTCTTAGCGTGATATCTTACCGTGCAAGTTTTGTATCCTCATTTGTGATCTATTTTGCTTCCCATATCTTCTCGTAGATGAATAAATGATTTTCAGGGTCCTTTGATGCCTCTCCCCGAAATTCTGGTAATCTGATCATGGGATCATGTCCTGCCATTTTGAATACTACCTTCCTCCTATGTAGATATTTTACTAATACTTCCTAAACTGGCTCCCCCAGTTGATGCTCCTTCACTAGATCATTGTCCTGTCATTCTTCTGCAACTAAAATTTGGTTGTCTAGATGTTTGTGTTCTTTCTGGTGTGCTAGTCACACATGGGGTTGTAGGTTCCACACTGACGATGATATATATTGGAGTTATTCCTTTTGTCCCCGACCTTGGACCTCTTGTTTTCTTTTCATATGTTTCACATATGATTTCTTCAATCTTCTCCACAACCTGGAGATCCTCTACCTCTTCCTAATCGCTTTCCAAGCCCTCTCTATCAGTTATGGCTCTCTTCTTGTTATTCATCTTATATTGGTAGGGTGCTCCACTATGCATCTTTCCAGTTGTTTCCATTATCTTCTTTATCTGGTCTTCCTCCATCATGATTAGGTCAATGGAATCCTTCTTCTTTCCCTTATCCATCTCTTCATTCTTCCTCCTCATGTCAGTGCTTCCCCTCTTCCCCCATACACGCAGGGAAGTTTAGTTGTCTGATTCCATGGTCATCACACCATTTTTATACAATAAAATATTGATTGAAGTATACAACGATTTGATATAACTACCTCTAGGTACTTTTATAAAATCCCGCTATGTTGCGTTGTAAGACTTTGCGATATCTACTGCAAAATCGGTCATAAAACCTGCAACAATATTGTCTAACCAGAAATATGTTGAAAAGTCAACACGAAACATATGTCTAATTTACTTTTCCCTTAAATAAATTCGACAATAAATATTAATCTATTATCTCATAATTGCTTGAAATAATTAAATGAAATGGAAAATCATTTAACTATAGGAAATTTGAGTTCAAAGGTTGACTGGTAAGACATGGAGGTGACTCGAAGTTGTAACAGAGTTATAAGTGTAGTTATGAGAGTTGTGAAGTAGTTTAACTTAGTTAAGTGAGTTAAGATTAGTTGTACTAGTTGTAACTGAACTTACACTAGTGAGAGTTCAGTGAATTAATTATTAATTAATTCAAAATCAGTGAACTCACATGCAACTGAATATTCGCCACGGTTAACTACATGCATGTCAGATCCAGTGGAGACCCAGTTGAGATAAAAGGTGAAAGGGACAGTTTGGCTATCAGTTGTGATTTGAGTGAAGTACACTCATGCAATCACACATGCAGTGGATATGATCATGAGCATGTGAAAACTAGGCAATTCAAATTCATTGTGAGAATTCTAATTGTAGGGATTGTGCAGAGGAGGCAGGCTGTCTGGAGACAGAATATTGGCACATGAATTTATCAATTTTTGTATGATAGTGTGAGACGATTGTATTGTACTGAGATCTCTTGGATTAGAGTTTTGTATGAGATTGTTTCATGATCCATGATGTACATAATATATGATAGTGGGGTTTTTAGCTTTACGCTTTCCCTGTAAAACTTTTGTGTTATGTGTTCTTGATATTTCACTTTGTGATCGTGGTTTAATTTCCGCAAGAATATTAGTAGAAGCGATTTTGTATTTAACAGTGGCATATAATTGTTAGATCAGGAGAATTGCAGGAAATACTTAATTTGTATTGAAATTTCTACAAAATATATTTCCCGCGTAATTTTTTTATTAACTTGTTGTAACTGCGTGATCTCCATAGGATTCCACTCCAATTGTGTGATTCGATTTGTAGGGTGGTTTTATTTTAACCTCAATATCAAATCCTGCAAAAAATGCGGGAAATCACATAAAAATACCTCATGCAAGTCACTAAACATGTATTTTTCAAGATATTTGTGTAGTGTTAACTTAGGGTTTTTGTTATCCTTCTGTGAAAATTCAATTTCATTTGTTTTCAACCAACTTTCAATCTTCGCATTTGTTGGATTCCATGGCATGAAAATTCCCTTCTATACTTTCATTATCTGTGTGATTC
Organism: Picea sitchensis; assembly: GCA_010110895.2. Classification (NCBI taxonomy): domain Eukaryota; kingdom Viridiplantae; phylum Streptophyta; class Pinopsida; order Pinales; family Pinaceae; genus Picea; species Picea sitchensis. Next base: position 78,323 of record SNQJ01S0001150.1, on the reverse strand, counting down.
TTCCATGGATCCCATCCACTCAATCCCATGCAGTTCCAATCAGAAATAGAACCATTTGTTGGTTTATATTTCTCTTTCACTTCTTCTTGGGCTGACCCAGGCTCAGATCTCAACAGGTTTCCAACAAAACCCTCTAAAAATATCAGCCTTCCTATTAAACCAGAAGGAAACACAACATACAAAGTGCACTGTGTAGTCTCACCCGAGATAGATTTATGGGTGACTGTAATACTCAGATGTTTTCATTCTATGAATGAGTGGGGATCTGGGAGTGTATTTTATCTTCTTCATGCATTAATATTACTCATGATTTAAGTATTACTAATATTCATTCATCTTTTCTTCATGCATGCATGCTAATACATCTAGCTTAACCATTCATTCATAAACTAATCATTGACATAAAGTAAACATTCAAGAAAAATCACATAAAACACAAGTTTTACCATGGTTCACCCCCTCCTGGGATACGTCCATAAAGATTTGGATTCTCTGCTCTTTTATTTAGTCTGCTACAAAATATGGTGTTGTGTGCATTACATATTCCATCATACAATCATGAAGATGTTCAATAACCTCTGTGAGGTGGACTAGATCACACCAGGATCCTCAGGTTGTGACCTAACCCTAAAAAAATAGCTTACTTGACTCTTTTACTATCTTATCACAATCATAGTAACCATAATCAACTCACCAAACTAACCTCTTTCCCCCAAAAATCAACCAACTGAACCCTTTCGAGCCTCTTTGAACGCTCTTGATCCTCTCTGAACACTCAACCTAGACCTCCTAGGTTCTTATTTATACTATTTTTCAGGCTTATATCTGTTACAATATTTATCAAAAACCCTAACCCTATCATGGTTAGGTTTTCCTACCTTCTTGCCCTACATGCTTCACTTCTTGCATGTTTCTTTCCCTGCTAGCTATCCTTCTCCAAAATTAGGCTTTCTCTCAAAATAGCTTTCCTTCTCAAAATAGGCATGCACCCAACAACCTCCATGGAATTATCCCACATTACTTGGGATTTGGGTAACCATTATCAATCTCCACACCCTTTTAATCGACTATGGATAGTATTTTGTATCATATTGAATCCATGTGGTGGCTTGGACATCTTTTTCATTTGATTGGATAGGTTGTGGGGATCCTCCTGAATCAACACTAGTGACTAGTGTTAAAAGTCAATATCCACAAAGAAATGTTACCACCACTCTAAGGGGGAGAGTCTGGAGTCTATATAATTCTACTGGGTGTTATTTTGGGAGTAGTGGTTCCCCCATGGAAATTCCATATATAGGTGGATTTATTCCTCCAATAGAGATACCACAGGTAGGGTATTGGTATCATAAATGCTTGAAATATTATCCCAGTTTCCATAATAGACCAATGGTGAATTGGATGCGAATTTGAAGTTGGATCTCTATGTGAAAAATCACAAATGTGTAGAAGAAGAAGACTTTGTGGGTTAGTAAGAGGTGGAATAAATTTTTTTGGAGTAATATCATGGATATCCTTGATTTTTGGTAGTCCGGAATCATCACGAGGAGAAGTGGATGGAACCCTTCTAGGTATATTTTTGTCGAAATCCCTTGACAACACATCAAAGATAGGTTCTTCTTTCACTTGTTCTTCCCTTACAGGATCGTTTAAGGCAATGTGGGTCTCTTCTTATTACTCACTTGGTTGTTTCTTAAGATCATTCAGCCTTCACCTAGTAGCATGTGGATTTGTCTTTCAGGAGAGATGCCTCTAATCCTTCAAGATCAACAAAGCAGTTGATTTTCCACTTTGAAGTAGGAAATTTCGTAAGAGAAAAAATCAAGCAAGCCCTAGGTTGTCTACTATTTAAACACAAAGCACTCCACTACAAAATTCCCAAGAAGTAAAGAATAGGAAAACTACTCTCCCAAATACAAGTCCAAGGTGGTTAGGACGTAAATATTAATTAGTGAAAAGTCAATCAATAATCCTTCCAAAACATGTTTTGGGATGATTAACTCCCAAATCCAACTCATGAAGGTGTGAGAGAAAGTTACAATAACCCTCACATAGTAATCACCTAAGGTGAAAGTATCCTCATGAAGATGGACACCCTCCAAAGGAGATAAAACAGATGATAGGAATCTATATTAGGTATTGCAAGCACTTCCCTATTGCAATCACCCAAGTGAAAACCTATGGAAAGGCCACTAAGGTTACCACTTCACAATAGGAAATCAGCCAGAATAGCCATGGCTCAGGTTTCTAAGTATGGGTAAGGAACATAGGACTTAGTCCTAGGCCTGAAACTCCAAAGAATGGTATCACCTGAGGAATTTCCAATTCAAATAAATTTCCCATACATGCATATCCCACTAAACAATAAATAGGGGGTAATATAAATACTTTCTTAGCATTAACCTCATTCTTGACATGCACGTGAGGTGCACTTTCCCGACAATTTTTTTCACTATTATTGGATTTTCAACACTCAATTATGACTCTAGTTTTATTTTTACAACCTTGGGGCATTTACTTTCCAACCTACACCAAGGCTCTAAACATAGACTTTGTTTGTTTTCTATAATGAAAACAGTCTAACTTATTTCAAATATTAATCATTTTTTTTAGATTTGTTGTTTAGTTAAGGGATATGGGAAAGAAACTTCATGATCTCATAAAGACCTTAATAATTCTGAAATTATAAAGATATTGATAAATTCCAAAGAGTATTTATTATGATATTTCTATGAAGCTAGGCACTCTTTATTAAACCTTGAAAACAAATAACCCGAGATATCAAGTTAAACAATATAGAAATATTTCTTTTTATTTTAAAAATGATCTAATGCAACCTATAAATTGAAAGCAATGCAAAAGGAAATTCAAATACAAAGCATTATTATAATCCACCTAGAGTGTAAAAGAAAATATTTTCTTTTCTTTTTGTGTTTCAACGAGTATCAAGGAAATCAAATACATAAAAAATGTCACATCCTTACAATCAAGATTCTGAAATCCTAATCATTCAACAAGAAGAAAAATTGGGTAGAAAGATTCAGAGCACAAGTTGTGTCGCTACTTAGATGACATGTCTGCAGGTTTTGTTAAAATAACGTATGTGCACCCATTACTTCTATGGAGAAAATAAGTAGTTTCTAGTGATTGTAACTTGGAAAATTTATGCAATAAAGTCAAAAGGGCATAGAAAAATATTCAAGCAGGCTACAACTACCAATTTTGTCTCTACAATATAATAAAAGGGGAAATAACACAGATAAATGCAAGAGCAAGTATCATCAAATTAGAATTCAAAGGGGAGGGAACCTAACATGAAAAACTCAATGAGTTATCCCTAGTGGAGTCACTTTTTCTATTAGAGGGGAAAATCCCAAGTAACTTACGACTAATTACTGATAAAGCGAGGCAAAGATAACATTGTTCAATATAAATTCAATTGGTTACAAAAGTAACTACCTAGATGGAGAGGAAAAGGGGGGAAATATATGATCACACTAATAATCCTTATCCACTTCTTGTATGCAATCCAGAGCACTGCTCACATTTCCATCTCATTCTCTAGAACCTCTAAACAATGGAAAGAAGCGAACTTTATCAAACCAATCTAAGCATACAAAAGTAAATTCGAATCGAATCATCAAATAACAACATAAATTTATTGGAATTGAAATAACTTGAAAGAAAAACTGGGAGCTAGGTTTTGATAGTCGCGGTGAGCTGGGGTTTGACAGTCGTGGCCACAANGGGGGGGGGGCAAGGGGACCCCTCATACAAACAGGTAGTGGTGGATAGAGGAAAAGGTCCAAGCAACAGAGTGTTCAAGGCACCGGCAACAAGAACCTCGGGATCAGACCCAGGGAAGCATCAAGAGAGAAGTCGTGACAAAAATGATACCATGGAGGAAGTCACTAAGGAAGCTCATAAAGAGGCGCAAGAGACCGTGAAGGATAACAGGATAGAGGGACGCAACCCATGCAAGCCCAAAACATCAATGATACCCAAGGTGGTACTGGAGGACCCACAAACGCAACTCTACAAGGACCAGATGAAGATGCATGTGCTCATACAACAATTTATGGGGTTATGGCCCACAGAAAGAACTCTGTGCAACTAGATTAAATATCACTGGAAGCCTAATGTAGAAGTGGAGCTCCATCTCAGCTTGAAGGGTTTCTTCATAGCAATCTTTATCAACCTCGATGGCAGGGACAGAGTCTTCGAGGGAGGTCCATACTTCCACGCCTCAGCGGGACTCTACATGCAACCCTGGAAAGAAAATTTCTCCCCGAAGAAAGAAAATTTCAAAAAGGTACCAGTCTGGCTGAGATTCTATTCCCTATCCCTAGACTACTGGTTTCCCTCTACCTTTGAATCTATAGGAAACAAACTGGGAAAATATGTGAAGAACTCAGAAGCTACCCTAAAAGGAAGATACACATCATATGCAAGAATTTGCATAGAGATGGATGTTTCTGGAGCATTCCCAGAAGCCATAAGTCTGGAATTCAAGGATGAGGAATGGATCCAAAACATATATTATTAAAAGATCCCCCTTAGATGCATAAGATTCCATGAACATTGACATTTGATCAGAGAGTTCCCTCTAAACAAAAAGAAGGAAGTGACAAATCCAAAAACTCAGCAAGACGAGGAAGGGTTTATAACTTTGAACCCCAGGAACAAAGCTAATAAAAAGAAAAATAAAACCTCAGAAGGAAATACCCAGGAGACCTGGAATACAATGGAAGGAAGGGACCAAACAAACAAAGGGACAACATAATATAGGGACTCAGAAAAAGCTCCATAAGTCAAAGGCCAAGCAACAAAAGAGCCCACCCACTATCCAAACAATACAACATCTCAGGGGAGTTGTGAAACCCCGATGGACAGAGAAACAAAAAACGACAAAACCGCCATGCAAGATGCAGAGGGAGATGCATAAATGACCCCGAACGAGGTAGGTACAGAAGACCCCAATCTCAGAGACCTAGTGGAAAGGGAAGGAATAGACCTTCCACACATATTAGAACAATGGAAAAGGTAGGGAGTCGACAACGTACCAACAGAGCAACTCAACCACATCCAATACCTATTCATCCTACGAGAGGAAGCCAAAGATAGAGGACAAAAATGCACACACAGGGAGATTGGACACCTAGGAGTGAAAGCCGACGAGGGACAATCGCAGCTATCACCCAAACAGACAAGGAGGAAAAAAGGAAGGAAATCAAACATCGTAGCACTGCATGAGCTAGGAGCTCTACTGATAAAATCAGGTAAGATCAAGAAACTCTTTCCCCACTCTCCCCCACATGTTTAAATGAAGGTTATAACTTGGAATATAAGAGGCCTAAACAACCCAAGAAAACAAAGAATCCTTAGGAATAAACTAAAGCAAGAGCAATCAGATCTCTGTTTTATTCAAGAGACGAAATGTACTACAAACAGAATGGAATCAATCAGTAAACAACACTGGCACAAGTACAAGATGGTTTCCATCAAATACCACCAAAGGTCAGGCGGCATACTCACGTTGTGGAACCCACAAATCCTAAATTTAATAGCAGCCAAAGCAACCAGGCACACCCTAACGGTGCACATGCAAATCATAGGAAACACTGAGGAGATTCTCTGCACAAATGTGTATGGGCCCCATGGGCTAGAGGAAAAGAAAGGAATGATCCAAGACCTAGAAGATATAAAAGGCCGAGCCACCAACCAACATTGGATCCTTGCAGGGGACTTCAACATTATCACCTCCCTTATGGAAACGAAGGGTGGTATTAGAAGACTGGATCAGGATGCAGAAGAATTTTCAAATTTTATAGATAGAGCAGAGATGGTAGATCTCCAAACTAAGAATGGCCAGTTCACCTGGAACAATAAACAGAGGAACCAGTTTCAGGTAGCTACAAGACTCGACCGATTCCTTATATCAGAGTCAATCATTATGTAGGGGATAACTTTATATTGAAACATCCTCCCCTGTGGTGGATTTGATCACTGGCCAGTGCAACTAGAAGCAGGCTTCCAAACAACACCTAAGAACAGACCCTTCAGATTTGGGAAATTCTGGATTGATCACCCGAATTTCAAGGAAAAAATCAAACAGTGGTGGCAGGAGGAGCAACCGGAGCAAGGGACTAGGATGTTCAAGCTACACAAGAAACTTAAATACATAAAAAATAAACTCAAAGAATGGAACATGGATATCTTCGGGAATATAAACACAAAGAAAAACAACATCGAAGAAAAAATGAAAAAACTTCAAAAAAATTGCGTAAGGGAAGGATATACGGAGGACTAGAAAAAGGAAGAGCTCAAAATAACCCAAGAGTGGGAGGAGCGATGCTAGTAGGAGGAAACACTCTAGCGTTATAATTCATGTATCCGGTGGCTAAAGGAAGGAGAGAAGAACACCAAGTTCTTCCATAGAACAACCATGGCCAGAATATCCCATAACAAAATCATGAAGATCAAGGACCAGGATGGAATCGTGCGTGAGTAACATCAGGGTATCGAAAGCGCTATGGTTAGACACTTCCATGGGATAGCCCAAGAAACGCATCAAGATAGATCAGATGCCTTTCAGAGGATAACCCAACATATAACATGCTTGGTTATCGAGGAACAAAACAACTTCCTAAACAAACCTATTGCCATGGAAGAGGTGGACCAAGCTCCCCAGGAAATTCCCAGTGGGAAAGCACTAGGTCCAGATGGCTTCACTGTGGAATTCTTCAAAGCCTATTGGGAAATCGCTAGACATGACATCTATAAGGTAGTAGAGGACTCTATAAGATCTGCCTCCATCCTTAAAGCACTAAATGTAACCATGATCACCCTAATCCCCAAAGAAAATGAAGCCAAAACCCCTGACCGATACAGACCCATAGAACTTTGTAATGTGATATACAAGATCATCTCCAAAGTCATATCAAATATATTGAAACCCCTCCTAGCCTCACTGATATTGCAAGAATAGGCAGGCTTCATGGAAGGTAGACAAATAATGGACAACATCATCCAGGCCCATGAGATCATTCACACCTTAAAACTCCAGAAAAGGGGGGAATGTTAATACAATTGGACCTAGCAAAAGCTTATGAAAAACTTAGCTGGCATTATATGATCAAAACCCTAGAAGCCTTTGTTTTTAGCCAGCACTGGATCAGTTGGAATGTCAGTTTAGTATCCACAACAAGCTACTCGCTACTAATCAATGGAGCCCCGACCAAACCTTTCTGTCCCATGAGAGGGATTAGACAAGGAGATCCATTGTCTCCTTTCTTGTTCATTCTGATGATGGAAGGCCTCAGCCAGAGCATAAAGAACACAACAAAAACTGGGGAAATAACATGGCTCTAACCTTTCGAAAACTTCCCTACTTCAACCCACCAACAGTTTGTGGATGATACACTACTCCACGGCATACCCACGGTCAAGGAAGCCAAAGCCTACAAAAGAATCCTAGAAGATTTTGGGGAAGCCTCAGGTGCTGAGATCAACCAATCCAAGTCAGTGATCTTTTTCTTTAATACCAATCCAACTATCCAAAGGAATTTAACCAACATTCTAGGATTTGAACGGAAAAAACTTCCAACCAAGTATTTGGGGGTTCCTTTGACAGACAAAGTTTATAAGTTGTCAACTTGTGATGGAGTAATAAATAGGTTACATGAGCGGGTAAAAAACTGGACGTATAGATCCCTTAACCTAGCTGGCAGAATTATCCTAACCAAGACTATTTACAAGCCATCCCAACCTTTATGATGTCAGTCTTCCCCACTCCACAGGGGATCCTATAGAAAATCAGAGCCATCCAGAGGGACTTCTTGTGGCGAGGGGTGGAAACAAAGAAAAAATGGGCCCTAGTGGCCTGGGAGAAAGTTTGCAGGCCAAAAAGCAAAGGAGGCTTGGGGCTACATGATCCACAAATGACCAACAATGCATATGGGGTGAAACTATGGTGGAAGTGGGTCAAAGAAACTGCAACATCCTAGGTAAAATTATGGAAGGAAAAGTACGCACCAGACACCAACGACCAGGACATAATTCACTTTGGAGGAACCAGGGAAGGCTCAGCCATTTGGAACCTACCCTGGCACAACAAAGCATGGATTCAAACACATAGATTTTGGGAAATCAGGAATGGTAGAACAAATAGATTATGGGAGGACACTTGCCAGCAGGAACCAAAGATGGAAAACAAGGACAGAGGGATACTCCAACAAGACCTCATCACACAAGGAAAAATCAAGGTCTATCAATACTGGTAGCAGGGAACGAACTGCAACAAATGGCGAATATGGGACAAGATTAATCCTCAGAACAATGAGATACCCACAACAACAATAAAAGAGTTGGAGGAGGAACTAGGAAGATGGAAAAGAACAGTCACGAAAGGAGAGGACCAGTTGAGGTGGGGAAAAAAGGAAGGAGGGGAATTCAACCTAAAAGAAGCCCGACACTATATGACGGACCCAGACCAAGATGACCTGGCACAACACTGGGATAAGCTCTGGAACAACCCCCGATGGCCAAATATTAAGATCTTCCAGAAAAATCTAAGGAAAAGAGGTTTCACCAGTCCATCAAGATGTCATCTTTGTCAAACTCAAGAAGAAACAACCAACCATCTCCTTGATGATTGTGCCTACACTGCAGAACTATGGGACTAGGAAACAAGTATCTTCCACCAGTTCGAAAGGATCTGTGGTAACATTGCTGCAACAATCAAGCTCTGGAGAGAAAACTACAACGACCAAGAAAAGGTGAACCTCTGCTAGACCCTCACCCTAGGAATGATCATATGGTCTATATGGAAGGAAAGGAACTGACACATTTTCAGAAACCAAAGCTAGATAGAAGGGAAGATCAAGGAAACAATAACCTCCATTATATGCGAGACGTCGATGAGCCACAACTGCCGGGAGGGTATAGCGCAACCCATGACTTAAGACTCCCGAGTCCTTGTTATCGGACTAATCGATAGGTGTGGACACTAACAGATCTCCCTAGATCCACCTAGATCTAGAACAAAATAGGATAGGACATGAATCTTTCCCTAAGTTATGACCATTGAGTTAGCTAGGAAGGAGGAACAAGTGACATACCTTTGTATCGCTTCCTTGGTTCTTTGTTGCTCCTCCTTCACTCTGGTTCTCTCGTGAGGTCGAGACCAAGACAACATAAACCAACCAAAGTGAAGATAACAAAATGTATTCAATCGTCAACTTATGTGTATGATCAAGGAATTACATAATAAAGTAAGAATGACTTGATGGGAAAAGGACATATCGCTGTATCATATTAATCGAGAGTAGAAGATACAACCTAATCGCCTTGATTTCGCAAGCTTCCTTTCGGTGACTCTTGGTTCCAACACACACACTAGCTCTGTCCTTGCATGAAGAAGATCCAATTCCTCTTGATAGACCTACTAGAGTCTCCAAGCTTCTGTTCAAGCAGGGTTCTTCACACAATTCCTTCACCAATTCTTCAATTAATCTTGCTTAACCTTTTCCATGAGAATCCTATCAATATATAGGAGAGGATGAGATAGTTACATGGATGAGAATGATTGCACCAAATCAGGGAAACTAGTAAAATGATAACCATTCGAATGCCAACCCATTTTCTAGAAGATTCCCTTCTAGAACCCTTGAGACTCCATATCTTTTCCAAGCTTAAAATCAAGTTTGCACCCTAAGTATAGAGAACAATGCAAGAAGTTCACACCCTAGCTGAAGGTGGCCTGCGAGAATGGGTCATTCTTGCACCCTAGGCTATAAGTAGCCTGCGAACTCACTTTGAAAATATGTTTTTTGGAAGGAGATAAATGCCACTTTTCTCAGGAGAAAGTTCTTGTTGGGAGCCTGAGTACATTATTGTCAATACATCATCAAGATGACCAAAATCATGTGTAACAGAATGCCCCCCAAAGTATGAGGCTAAAATCAGTGACAACCGAAATACTTTGTAAACTTCGTGTGTGTGTCGAAAACCAGGAACGTACCTAACCAGAAACCTGCAAACAACCAAGCATCTGCAGAATATCATACTAGTTATGAGGTAGGCATTCCCATACAAAGATCACAGACTGATCACATCATAAACACAGGTCATGGCCACCAATCATACACTGTGGATCCATGCCATCAAAATATCGCATAGCCACTAAGAATACACCGTGGATCCATGCAAGAAAATTCAGATTAAGACGACATAGCCACGAGACATACAAAGTGGATCTATGTGTCAGAAAAATATACATATTCCATCACAGCCTAGATCAAAGAGATGAGACCCAGGGTCTTCAATGCCGTCACCCGAAAGTACGAATATAACCATGTGATTACATTTGTTGAAGTCGAACATGGTAGAAACCACTTGATTACTGGTCATTGATGAAACTGTTAACAAGTACGAGGGAAATCACCATTAATGTTAATGACACACAAGGTACACTAGTACAATCCACCGAATGTGAATAAATGAGTTGAGGTCGAACATCCGACGAAATATCCTGATCAGGGGTCAATGATGAAAACCCACTGTCGAAAGCGAGGAAACCTGCCATTGAGGCATGCAAGTTCCAAGGTACCAAAGAATTTCTATGTCTTGTTTCCAGATAATGAGCTGGAGTCGATGGAACAAAACTCGTCAAAGGAGGGCCTTGATGTATCCCCCATCAATGACATGAAATGAGTAACAGATTTTGAAGGCGGAACAAAGTATGATGTAAATCGAACTGGACACAAGGAAGGCCGACATAGAGAGAATGGACAACTGCAGATGGCCGACTCAATTTTGGATGAACTTCTCTTGAACATATGAATGACACAACCAATGATTTGGAAGCACTAACTCATAGACGACTTGGGATATGACCTTGTAGCAAGTCGAATGAGAGACAAATGGATTTCCCAAACCGGCTTCAAATAATGAATAAGGGGGGTGTCATGTTCAAGAGCGAAACTTACTGCCAATAATACGAATACGAAAACACATCCCTTTCCCAAATTTTCCCCCACCATTTCTGGCGAGTACCTCTTTATTTTTACGCAAGCTTGAGGAGGATAACATATGCTTGTTGATGTAAGCTCATCCTTCGGATGAGTCCTTCGGAGTATGTTTAACGAATCCTAGGAAGGAGTGGTTCGGTCCCATTACGGGTCTTTTGATGTTTGTTTAACGAGTCCAAAGATAGAAAACTCGAAGGTTTTTCATGATTATAGAGTCTGGAAAAACACTCAAAAGAGAACTTTCTCAGTTCCTTTTTCGTAAAATAGTCTGATGAGACCGAAAAAGAGATAAATTATCGCCCAACAAACGCTTTCTTCAAATACTTTAACGAGCGTGAAAATAGCAAATTCGCTCGGCGATCTTTTCATGTTTAGAGAGTCTAAAAAGAGCTTAAAGAGGACTCCAAGGGGTTCCTTTTTTGTATAACCTTGTTGAGCCCAAAAAAGTGATAAAAGTGTGCTCGATCGCGTTCTCAGGTATTTTTGAGCGTGAGAACGGACAAAGACCAAACTCGAGGTTTTGTGCAAAAACAATAAAAAAAAATTCAAACATGCAATGAAAAAGAGAAAAAATATCCGTATCCCTGTGTATGAACGTCGAAGTCGTTACATCTGAAAAAGTTGCACTCATAAGGGTATTAGGCATTAGGTTTAATAAATAAAACAATTATAAAAAACCAACAAAAATGGTAAAAGTAAATATAAGTGGGTAAAAGTTCTTTTTACCATAGTCATTGTAACTTTGCCAATATTTTAGCCCAAAACCCCTCTTTTGCCCTTGAATTTAGGCGCTCGATTGTGGAAGGTACGAGAATCCATTTGGCGAACTGTCTTTAGTAGTGAGGTAAGCTCCTTGTCTTCTATCTTTTCATGGTTCAATTTTTAATTTTCATTGGTAAAATTCATGTTTTTGAGCTTGTTTTACGGCTCAAATTTGCGCTAAGGCATTCTCACAGGCCAGCCACACAGGACCTATGAGAATGCATCATTCTCGTAGGTGGCCCCAAATGCACCTGCGAGAACCTCGCACTGTGCCCAAGGGGCACCTGCGAGAACCGCAAAGTGAAAAGTTTTTTAAAGTTTGCTCAATGAAAAATGTACCAAATCTTGAAGAGAGTTGCTGACCTTCTTCTTATATGTCTTATGCAGGCATTTGGCTATCACCATGGTTCTGGAATGGCGTGAAAGAGAGAATGAAGAAGATGATGCTATTGCCAGGAATAACCTGGGAACCGTTGCCACTTTGCGAGACTGTGGTCTCCTGAAATTATTTCGTATCCCGGGTATGAGGGCCCAAGTCAGGCTATTGGAGTACCTCGTTTATATGTGGGACGTGGACCAACAAGTTTTCCACGTAGGGGTCCACACATTGTCCTTGGATATCGAGGACGTTTATTTCTTGACAGAACTGTCACGACATGGGTACCATGCTAGCTTGACTGGTAGCAGAGGTGGTGGGCTGCCTATGAGTGAATACTACCATTTGTACTATGTTCCAGAGGAGGAAAGGAGCAAAGGAAAAGTGGCCATTTGGGGGGTGCAGGATTTGACCCTTCACACTATTTTGTTCACCATTTCTCATATGGTTGGGAGTGCTGCTCCACACATGGATCTCTAGAGCTACTTTCAGTATGTCATAGAGTTTACTGAGCCTCGGGTCTTTAACTGGGAAGACGCAGTCCTTCGTAGCGTGAAGAGGCAGTTGACCAAATGCAAGAGAGGCGACCTGAAGCAATTCGGGTACGGGTCATTGTTGGTGTCCTTCTTTCTTGAGAGGGTTCCCTTGCTGAGGTTGCAGGTTGAGTGGGGTCTACCAGCTCCAGAGGATCCGAGAATGATGAGGTGGTGTAACCTCATGGCCAGGCATGTAGTTGGACCAATCATCAAATACAATGATTCCTTCTTTGACTGGTTGCGACCACAGATGTTGATGGTCGATGATTATGCCTATGCCGGGTTGGATTTCCAAGGAGATCCGGACTTGGCCCTGCCCGAGGGTGCTCAGTGGGGAGATCTCGGTAAGAAGTACACATTTTTTACTTTTTAAATGTTTTTGTGAATTTTATCATATGCAAATGTTTTTATGTTCGTCTGAGGTCTAATTACAAAAATTCTTTTTGATGACATAGACGTGGGGCCTTATCGACCACTGGGTACTTCTCCTATTCAGCGATGAGGAGAGGTGGCTCCAGTGCCACAATGGGATGCTGAAGATTATGAAGCACTGGAACAAAACTTAGAGGGTTTGACTGTAGACATTCCAGACATGCCTCTTGGAGAGGTTCCACGATGTTATCAACATCATACGGTGGGAGTGTTAGAGTCAGTTGGCCGACTTCTTCGTAGGGTTTCCCGAGCAGTCGTGTGTCATCCATGACGTCACTTTGTAGAAGCTATGAGCTTCAGATTTTGAAATTTTGGTCCTTGGACAAAATTTTTTTGTAAAAAACATTTTGATCGTTATATATACATATGGCCTCTACCGGTTTATCTTGTGTTGTGTGATACTTGTGATGTGATTGATTTATAAATGACCCAAATGTCTGTCTAATACATAGTTAGCTAATGCATCAGTTAATGTATTTAGACGTCTAGGAATATGTTGATATTCAATATAATCAAAATAACGTTCCAAGAGGCAAATTCACAAATACACCCATAACAAAGTAGGACTTCGAATAGCATAGACATTACTTAACTGTAGTACTACGAGCTGCGAATCGAGTCGCACAACCAAGCGACGGATACCGAGTGAGATAGCATCAATCAACAATTCAATAACAACGCTATACTCTGCAATATTGTTGGTTTCACGGCCGAGGCACACACCTTGTAGAGTGATAAGTTCATTTGTAGGGGCGTAAATTGCCCATGCAATAGAAGCAAGGTTCTGAGTACTACGTCTAGTGCCATCAGCGAAGCCAATGTGGGGTAGCGAAGACTCCGACATCTGGAAATCAAACACAATGTCACATAAGGGTAGAGACCATATAATGAAAAAGCATACTAGAGTAACACACAAGAAGTATGATACAATAAAAATATAAGTAATCGTGCACAGGTGATCTTATGCATAGTACTTCTTTAAGTACAACCCATTTCTGGGTTCACTCAAAGGGATACCATCATAATCTACTAAATCGTAAGCTCCTTTTTCCAAAACTCGCCTAACGATATAAGGACCTCGCCACATGGCTTCGAATTTTCCAGCTCCTAGCATATCTCGATCTTGTTCGTAGAGGAGAACCAGATCTCCTTCGGAGAAAACACGAGGCTTGACATGTTTGTCGTATTGGGCCTTGACACGTTTCTTCTAGGCTTCTATGACTAGGGTAGCGTCGTGTCGAGTTTCGTCTAATCACATGAGATACAACAGACGTTCTTCTTCTGCAGAAGTGTTTAGTAGGAGTTCGACGGCTAGTTTTAAAGAGGGTATCTCGCATTTAATCAGGAGAATGGCTTCTAAACCATAGACTAATTGGAAAGGTGTAAACCCAGTAGTGGACTTAACATATGTCCGGTAAGCCCACAATGCTGAAAATAACATTGTGTGCCAACTTGTTTTGTGAATCCCTATCATTCATCGAAGCATGGTTATGAGAACTTTATTAATCGCGTCGACTTGGCCGTTGGCTTGTGGGTAATAGGGCGTTGAGTTTTCATGGCGAAGACCCAACTTTTCAGTGAGTTCAGACATCATGAAGTTTCTAAAGTGGCTACCGTGATCAGTGACGATAGTCTGAGGAACACCAAAATGAGCTCTGATGTGATTGAAAATGAATAATGATGCGGTCTTTCCAGTATTGTCAAATGTTGGCATCGCCTCGACCCATTTCGTAAAATAATCTATGGCTATAATAATGTATCCATGCCCCCCAACCGAGTGGGGGTGACATGTCATGAAATCGATGCCCCATTTCGCAAAGGGACCAACGAAGACCATAGGGTGAAGAGGAGTGGGATGTGACCGTATCTTATGATTATAGGTCTGGCAAGCGTGGCATTTTTGGATGGCGATTATGAAATCGTTAAATAAAGAAGGCCAAAAATACCCTGCTCGTAAGATCTTCTGGGCAGTAGCATACCCGGACATATGACCACCACAGGCTCTAGAATGGCAGTCATTTAAGGCTTTCTCGGCTTCATCGAACATGAGGCAGCATCGAAAAACTGAGTCAATCCCACGATGATAAAGAGTATCCCCGAGGATAATATATTGACGGGCTTGGTAGCGTATTCGACGCCGGTCAGTACTGGACAATGTGGGCCGAAAATTATGGGTTTGGAGATATATGATGATATCGCCATACCAAAGATCATCGAAACTAATTAGGAAAAGGGATTCATCAGGTAATGAATCGGATGCTACATTTTCCATTTCAGAGTAGGGAAAGTCGCATATCAACTCGACAAACACTAAGGACTTCTTGGACTTAGCTCATTCGAATTCCTAGTCAAACTCCTGGAGTATCAAGATCCATTTGGAGTATTTTCCCCCTAGCAATTGACGTGTGAGAATTTGTTGCATAGGGTTGCAGTTAGAAATCACCGTAGTCTTGCGAGAGAGGATATAGTGTCAGAAGTGTTGAACTGCTTAGACGACTGCCAAGGCCATTTTTTCGACATGTAAATACTTGGTTTCGGTAGGCGTTAGACTTTGACTCAAGTAATATATAACATGTTCGTCATGAGAATCATCCTCTTGGACGAGAACCATAACAATGGTGTAATCCGAGGCTACGAGGTAGAGGAAATAATCGCGACTGTAATCGGGGGGAAAGAGAAGTGGAGCATGTGTTAGGGACAGTTTCAACGCTTCAAAGGCTTTGTACGCAATGGTATCCCATACGAACTCAGACCCCTTTTTGAGTAGTCACGTAAATCCATGAGTTATCTCGGCGTAGTTTGGGATGAAGCGACGAAGAAAGTTTGCTTTCCCTTGCAAACTTTGTAACTGGTGAAGTGTAGAAGGAGGAGGGAGATTGACAATCGCCTCGACCTTTAAAGGATCTACCCTGATCCCTTGACGTGAAACAATAAATCCTAGAAGTCAGCCACATTCTACGCAGAAAACACATTTGTGAGGATTCAAGCATATATGGTAAAACCGACAACGGATGAAAATGGCTCGGAGGTGGATTCGATGATCGACTTGGTGCATGGAGTGAGCGGGTAAGGTGTAAGACATAGCGCGTTGAAAAGTTGCGCCAACGTTCTTGAGACCGAAAGGAAGTTTTCAATAGGTGAAAGTGCCCCAAGGAAAAATAAAAGCAGTCTTGTGTTGATCCTCGGGAACAATATTGATTTGATTATATCCGGAGAAACCATCCATCAGAGAGAAGATTTCTCTTCCGGCGCAATCGTCGACAATCTGATCGACGAAGGGGGTAGGAAAGTTGTCCTTAGGACAAGCTTTGTTGATATCCCTATAATCAATGCATATGCATATTGTGCATTGTTTCTTGTTGATCGGGACAAGATTGGAAACCCAGTCAGTGAGAGCCACCGGGTAAATAAAGTCGGCTTTGAGAAGTTTCTCGACTTCAAGATTAATAGCAGCCGCTTTACGTGGGTGAACTGGACGAAGGCGTTTCTGGACGGGTTTAGCGTTTGGGTATGTCTTAATCTCATGTATCACAATTTCAGGGTTGATACCTGGCATTTCTTCGTAGCTCTAGGCGAAGACGTCACAAAACTCTTTGAAAAGTGACTTGTAGGTGACGATTTCATCAGGGGAGCACGAAGCTCCGATATGCAAATTTTCGACAATTCCAAGTTTGATGGATATGTCGAGGGGAATAGTGGGTGAGATATTGCTTAAGTTTCCTTCGGAAAACACATCGTATGTGGACTCGGGAACGGTTGAAATGACGACAACAGTCGATGGGGCCGAGATCCATTGGTAGCTCTCGATGGTGTGTTGTTCCAAGAAGAGGATGGAATGGTGATGGCCATCGTCCCAGGGGGTGTCTTCCATGACAGACATAATCATCCTGTCCGTAGAGGGGGTAGAGGGGGTTACCGATTGAATGGCCTGATAGGCAGATTCGACTAAACTCAAAGGCATTTCGTTACCGTAACGAAGATGATCGCCAGGGTCAGGTACCATCCATGGGTAGTGAGATGCAAGGGTTCTGTGAATCGAGGTGGAGATCATGTTGATTGAAGCGACAGACGAGTGTGGAACATTGGGTGGTGGAATGGGGAAGGTACCCATTAACGAAGAGTCTTTGAGAATACCTACACCGATGTTCTCGTAACCTAGTGGGGTTTTAGTGATAAACAATATGTTGCCAGTATGCATATCCGAGTTAAAGAAGGCTAATTGGTCGATGGTGATTACCTTTCCTTGATGTGGGAAATGTACAACACGAAAAAGAGTCGACATAACTGTGCGCATGGAATCGATCCAGCTACGACCAAGAAGAATTTTGTAATCGAGAGGAACGTCAAAGAATTCCACTTCAACTTGGACCGTTTTGCCTTCTAGTGTGATTGGCAATGAAGGGAGGACACCGTAAGGCTTAAAACCAGAGCCATTGAAGGCCTTGAGTGTGTTATTGGATTCAGTCAAAGAGGGAGAGCCAATGGCTTTCTAGTAGGTAATAGACATGACACACGTCGAGGCACCCTCATCGATAACGGTTCGACAAATGTTTTTTTTGGAGACAATCACTTGGATTTGGAATGCGAGTTGAGGGGGTAACCTGGGAATGTGATATTCCAAGTCAAAATTATTAAATTCGTGTTTGTTGGGTTGATTCCACCGATAGCTTTTAACAGTGCTATCCGTTGTGTGGGACAACTTTGAAGGACTTCGAGGGCTGACATCGCGGAAGGTGCTTGGGCCAGTTCTTCAACAATGTTGTAGTTCTGGGCAGCAAGAGCATGAGGATTGAAATCCGATTTCTGAACGATTCCCTTTGGAGGGGGGTGAATAACTATATGAAGGCTCGTTCATTCGAGATGAAGAGGACCGTTGGTAGGTGGAGTCGCGGGAGATGGTTGGACCAACGAAGGCGGTATATCATCAACCTTCTCTTTCGAGGGAGAATAATCTTTGGCTCGAGTGGTAAGTGCGATGTCATTCTTATTTGAATATCCAGTACACATTAATACATAGGACGTAGTAGAAGGGGAAGGTTGGTCATTAATGACCAATTGGGCCTATTGTTGAGAGGGGAAGGGTTGGGACAAAACGGCTGGAGTGGGTGGTTTCAGACCCCCTTGAAGGAACTTAGTAACCTCGGCGCGTCATGGACAATCCTTCGTGTAGTGATCATCACCACAGATAAGACAAGGGTATCGGGGTTTGTGCTTATCCCTATCGTCAACAGGTGGAGTTTTGGTTCTCTTTGCTTGCGAAGTATTTTTGTCCTCCTTATTCTTACCCTTTCCCTTTCTGGATTTTTTTTTATCGGCTGGGGTAGATTGAACCGCGTTTACCTCAGAAGTCTTGCCGGTGGGAGGGGTAGGAGATAGAGCATTTTGAACATTAGAAGAAGAAGGTTTGGGGGTATTGCTTGAGGAAGAATGTGGTTGGGCATGGAAAGTTCCAATCACACCATTGATTGCATGAGAAGCAACTGGAGTAGTTGAAGTGGCGGAAGTGGAAGGACGAGGTGCATCAGGGAGTAAGTCGTAAAGAGTACCCGTTTACGAGTAAATGAGGTCAAGGTATTGATCATGACTTGTGGCCTGTTCTTCCGTGAAAACGCCACCCATGGCGATGTCATGACTGATGTCATTCAAAAATGATTTTGTGAACCAATCTACTAGTAACTGATCGGGAAGTTCAAGTTTAATGAGACGTCGTCTCCATCGCCACTCATGAATGTGATCAGATATATGAGTGGCTTTGTTTTGTTTGAAAGAACTCAAAATCTCGGTCCCCGTTTCATAATGGATCGGTAACTGGTAGTGGGTGAGGAAAGCCATAGCTAGGGTGTTGAAGTCAGAAAAGAAACCTTGTGGTAATTCTATATACCACTTCGCGACAGAACATGTGAGAGTTGTTTGAAAAAGATGTAAACGAATAGAATCATCCATCAAGGAGTTGGATGAGCACGAGAGGTGAAAATTCATGACGTGATTGTTTGGGTCCTCTCCCACTTTGCCATCGAATTTAGGGATGTCAGATGGTAGCTTGGCTGGTATAGAGGGCCATTAGGGAGAGTGACAGATTGGATCATTTAAAATTCTCGATAGATCCGAGAGGTCCACAATGGCCAAGAAGGGTAATTGTCTATTCACATGTGGGTACTAGTGGCTTTAGGGAGGGCGTCCCATCGACAAACCAGTGGGACCATAAGCGGTCTTCATATAATGCAAAGACCCAGGTAGATTCGGGGGTTGTTTAGAGGAAAGCAACCCATGGGATTGTATCCTTGAATAGGGACGTGGGTTTGAGCAGTCGAGCCCCAAATAGGATTAGACGTACCTGGATATGTTTGGCCTATACTAGGGGGTATAATGGATGTAGCTGGAAGTTGTTTCCCCCTAGTCAATTGAGGATTATGTTGTATCAGATGGTTCCAATACTGGGCCAAGGATGGAGGTATGTTTTATCTGTAGGGTGGGGTTGGGGGGGGTTGTCCTCCAATCGGGGGTTGAGTTCCAATTGGGGGTTGTGTTCCGATTGGGATTTGTGTTCCAATAGGAATTTTCCCTACAAGGGGGGGTTGAGTCAAACCTCCTTGGTGGAATTGTCCACCAACGGGAATCTGGTAATTTGGTGTGAACGACAAAATAGTGCCACTAGGATTAGTGTCGCCGATAGAGGACGAAAAAGGTCCTCCGAAAGGGGGTTGAGGAAGTGTCGGAATGAAGCTGGGAGGAGAGTGCCCAGAAGAAGAGGGACCACCAGGAGTTCCAGATGGGGTTTTAGCAGGAGTGGGAAAATAAGCATTCAATGCACGGTATCCGAGTGGAAGCGTCCGGGTGACACTAGGTGAGAGCGACGTGCAAATGGGGGCTTGACTAGCCGCTGTAATCCTGGTGTGAATACTCGTAGTATCTGTGTAATGAACCATTTCTAAAGGGATGGTTAAGATGTGGCCATCTTGCGTAGCTTCTGTACTAGGAAAATAATAAGCAGTAGTAAAAGGTACTGCGTCTGGGTCAGAGGTTTCAGGGAACGCAGGTGAGACGGTGATTTCAACGCCCGACCCTGAACCAAAAAGATCCCGTCTAAAAATGACAGCAGACCAAAAAGGATCTTGGCCCTCAGGACCTGGAAAGGGTCCAGTCGGTGATCTAGAAGACACAACAACTAAGTCTCCAGAAGAATTCACTTGCATAATTCGTTTCTCAGAATCAGGGTGAAGTCGAAAGTCCTCTCGAGAATTGGTAATTCGGAACCGTTCTAGAGAGTCAGTTCTTTCCACTTGTGGAGTGGTGACGTCTTGGACTTCACTCTGTTGAGGAGAGCCCTCTGGTGATATTGTAGGTAGGGGTTGAGAACCTTCCATATTTTTTGGAGGTAAGCCCCGCATTCTACGTGAACGACGTGGAGGGTCTATTGTGAATGATTTACAAACTTACGAAGAAAACCCTGTGGTCAACTTGGGTAAAAAAACAACATGCGCTAGTAAACAAAATCTAGGAAACAATACCAAGCAAACAAGACCTTCTAATTACGAAGTCACTAGTTGGTGATGAAATCCAACATTGCAACAACGAGATGAGAAGGGGCTGGGCTAGGGTGGAAAAGTTACGCTGACGGCCTGCTTAACAGACTTACACCCTGGTGCAAGCTCCCACACATAATCGTGGGTATACCCTCCAAGGAGTCCGAGTGAGTTTGGTCAATGTCGATTCCAGGTACCGTGAAGACTTGCCCCTTGACAGTCACCTTGTGTAAGACCCTAAGAAGATAGGCCACTAAGGTTACTACCGACAACAATAAAGCTTGGGGGGACAGTCGACAGTCTGATCCACACACAAGGGCAGGGTATCTAGCCCAAAATCAACTCGAGAGGCTTCCACTCATCATTGTGCGTATACCTCCAAGTGACCCCCATAATACATGCAATCTCTACACCGATATCAACAAAGCAGGGTGAGTAACTCTGTCAATATCAATGCAACCTTGTGTTTGACCCTTGTGTGAGAAGGGCTTCCTAGGAAAAAATGTTGTAAATGGAATTTGACACTCCTTAACACAAGATGCTCTTGTGTGTTTTGTTCTTCGGAGAGTGTATCTCTCTGCCTATTCCAAATCTCTAGCCTAGCTAACTGTTGGTGTAATAGAGTCCTAGAAAAGAGTTACTAGTTAAATTTTAAAATTACGCAATATTATTTAAGGGCTGTTGTTACTCAAAGGAAACGGAGGTGAAACTCATGTCATCTGAAACTCTGACCCAACAATGCATAGATAGGAATGAAATATATCAATTTTCATTCGATGAATCCTATGTACAGGAGGGAAAGGGAAGTTTTCCGGAACAATCTTGAACTACGATATGCAATCTCAATGAATCACGTAACAATGACAATTCTCTATTTGTTCTATTTCAATGATCAATTTCCAATATTTTCAAAATGAAAATGCTTTTAAAAAGAAAAATGTTTTTTACTTTTCAAAAAGATCTACACCATGGTGGTGAAAGTAAGGAAAACCAATAACTAACGAACAAGCAATAAGAAAACCCAAACCAATCTTTCAATGGAAACAAAAATGACAAACAAACACGACTAGTCTTTTCAATTGCATGAGAATAATGATCTTCCAAGTAATGAGCAAATGAGAAAGACGAACAATCCTAACTTTCAAACCGGTCACCGGCTCCTAACCAAACAAGTACTCAGATTCCAGGATCAAAGAGTATATCCTTGCTAAGAAAAGTCAAGAGATGAGAGTTGAGAAAAAGATGGACAAGAAGAGCCTTTGATTTCCAAAGAATGATCGTGCACAAAATCCAAAGACAAGAAACAATCAACTGGTGGTCCAAGAAGTTCTTTTCAGACACCTATGTAGATCTGGGCATCTGAGCATGTAAAAGCTTTAAATCCAAAAAATTTAAAAATGGGTTCGCAGGCTATCAGTAATGTACAGTGAGATAATGGAGCATTATTGCAAGCTGGCTTTGAGCAAGGTGCGAGAACCTCACATTGGACTGAAAGGCAGAGTGAAAACTCAAGGGGTTCTCACAGGCCACTGTGGGGTTCAATGCGAGAATGCTTGAAACTAGGCAAAATTTTGGAAAAAGACAAAAATTTCGAAGGGACTTTTGGACCCAGAGAGTCTATCAGGGTTTCCTGAAGACTCAAAGATTGATATAAATGAATAAGGGTAAGGCAAGAGAAAATGGCCAAGGAAAAACACCAAAAACCTCTAAAAAAATGGGTTGCATCCCCAACGGAGTCGCCAATTTTGTTATCGGACTAATCGGTAGGTGCGGACAGTAATAGATCTCCCTAGATCCACCTGGATTTAGAACAAAATAGGACAGGACATGACTCTTTCCCTAAGTTACGACCATTGAGTTAGCTAGGAAGGAGGAACAAGTGACATACCTTTGTATCGCTTCCTTGGGTCTTTGTTTCTCCCACTTCGCTCCGGTGCTCTCGTGAGGTTAATACCAAGACAACACAAACCAACCAAAGTGAAGATAGAAAAATGTATTCAATCGTCAACTTATGTCTATGATCAAGGAATTACACAATAAAGTAAGAATGACTTTATGGGAAAATGACATATCGCTGTATCATATTAATCGAGAGTAGAAGATACAACCTGATCACCTTGATGTCACAAGATTCATTTTGGTGACTCTTGGTTCCAACACACACACTAGCTCTGTCCTTGCATGAAGAAGATCCAATTCCTCTTGATAGACCTACTATAGTCTCCAAGCTTCTGTTCAAGCAGGGTTCTTCACACAATTCCTTCACCAATTCTTCAATTAATCTTGCTTAACCTTTTCCATGAGAATCCTATCAATATATAGGAGAGGATGAGATAGTTACATGGATGAGAATGATCCCACCAAATCAGAGAAACCAGTAAAATGATAACCATTCGAATGCCAACCCATTTTCTAGAAGATTCCCTTCTAGAACCCTCGAGACTCCATCTCTTTTCCAAGCTTAAAAACAAGTTCGCACCCTAAGTATAGAGCACAGTGCGAGAAGTTCGTACCCTAGCTGAAGGTGGCCTACGAGAATGGGTCATTCTCCCACCCTAAGCTATAAGCAACCTGCAAACTCACTTTGAAAATATGTTTTCTGGAAGGAGATAAATGCCACTTTTCTCAGGAGAAAGTTCTTGTTGGGAGCCTGAGTACACTATTGTCAATACATCACCAAGATGACCAAAATGATGTGTAACAGTCCTAGAGTATTTCCAACTAACAGGTGGGAACAAACCCAAGACAAAATGACAGCAGCCGCAACTCCAGGTAGGTGAGTGCAAGTGGAAACCACCACCTTCAGGCTCCCTCAAGTTGAATTTCAATGGGGAGGTGAAAGGCAACCAAGGAAGAATAGGTTTGGGAGGAGTAATCAGGGAAAGTAAAGGGAACATCATACGACTGTACATGGGAAGCCTGGGAAACTCAACCAATAATGCCGCATAATTCAGAGCCCTGGAGACAGGCCTTGAGATTCTCAGTCGGGAGGGGATGATGAGGAACATAGTGGAAGGAGACTCCGCACTAGTCATCAACACAGTGAGAGAAATCCAAAATGGTACCAGAATAGGTAAAATCCAGAGGCATTGGCGATTGGCCTACCTACTGAAAAAAATCCAGGAGCACTTGCGGACAGGGATCACTGTGGAGTTGCGCTGGGTGAGGAGGTCAACAAATGGACTAGTGGACAGAATAGAAAACGAGGGGTCAAGAATGAAGGTCCATAACTGAACACAATCTGGCGCAACATCCCGCAAGGTCAATTTCGGATAGATTGCACCCAACTTGTGGCAAAAGATTGGGACAATAGGAGTAGTAGGGATGGTCATGAAAAGAATGGGGGTGCAACAGACACTGAAGGATAGGTAGGTCCTAGACAGGAGTTGATGGACCACCAATCAAAAAGGTTATAAATGTAGACACAGATCACACATCAGGCGAAGGTACGGTACCACGGTACCGTCAATAGAAATAAGTACAGAAGTTGCCCATTGGAAAGAAGAAGGGATAACTCGCAGGCAACAAAGGACGAAGGATGACAGGTCACACCAGGGCCAAGTAGGAGCACACCTCACCTAAGTATCGAGATGGGATGGGGAAAGGGATGGCATATAATGAGTAGGGAAAATCATTGGTGCAGGGATAACAACAAGGTCATCAAGAACACACGCTCTGGAACAGAGGATACTGACGGACAGTACCACCTTGAACAGTAGGCCACGATTACAAGGACGGGACAACAACCGGGTTTGCTCCATAAAGGCAAGGACACCAAAACTTACCACAGAATGAGGAATTGCAATTACAGTGGCCACCTTACTTACCAGAAGGAGGTGAAGAGGAATAGGGAGAGAACCCAACGTAAGAACCACCACCTGCAAGTGAAGATGGTACGCATGAAGAAAACCAACAACAAGAGAGCCCCCTAGGAGAAGGAACCTCCAAAGAGCGCCTGGCGGATGACAAGAATCAAACAAGCGGTCAGGGAAGCAAAGAGCACCTTCCTCACAAAGAAAAACACCAAGGGGAATAATATCATTAAAAGATGAGAGGGCGAAATAAAAAATGCCCGCAGGGGAAAATCCTGGTCAACACTAACCCAGGAAGCAGGGGGGATATGGAATTCTGGAGCCACACAACCGAGGTTAACCCTCTACCACAGGATGGTGAAGGAAGCTTGGAGAACTAAAATAATGATAGGAAAGATGTGTGCAGACCGGGGGGAGACCAACAGGACAAAAACCAAAGAGCATAAGAAAGAGCGCACAAGAATTCTCAACCGCCTCAGTAACCTGGATGTGGGGGTAAAAAGGTTGGTGGAGGACCAGAAAAGACAACAAGAGAAACTCGAAAGGATGGCGAGGAAATTTCATCTCTATCTATGCTACGTTCACCATATAGATATCACTCCACCCGACAGAAATGGAACCCCAACATGCATCAGAAAGATACGTATGATGGAATAGAGGGCTAGGACATGAAACAACAAGAAGGGGATGAAGAGCACCCCATCAACCTAGACTAGCGCAGGACCCGCCCAGATCATGTCTCTCATAGTAGGAGCTAATACCACTATGTTTAGATTTTTTGATTTCTTTTGATGAAGTTTTTAGACTGGATTGTGGTAGCCTGGGTTGGTTTCCCATGGTGGCGACCCAGGCACTTTTTGTTCATTCTCAGATACTGAATTTCAAGGACCCCGGATCTGGTTTCTGTTCAGGTAGATCCTGGGAGCCCAAGCATTAGTTTTTTACTATAACCTTATAATGTAATATAGATTCA
>SNQJ01S0001150.1:41127-52852 GCA_010110895.2 Picea sitchensis | reverse complement strand
TATTAACCGATCTATCCATTTCAACTAACGTCCAATTATTGCATTCTACAACACCATTCTACTGAGGGGTATGAGGAATCAACCATTATCCATGTGGTGTATTTGACATCTTTTTCAATTGACTGGATCAGTTGTGGGGAGCCTCTTGGATCAACACTAGTGACTAGTGTTAAAAGTCGATATCCATAAAGAAATGTTATCACCACTCTAAGGGGGAGAATCTGGAGTCCATATAATTCTACTGGGTGTTATTTTGGGAGTAGTGGTTCCCCCATGGAAATTCCATATATAGATGGATTTATTCCTCCAATAGAGATACCAAGGGTAGGGTATTGGTATCCTCAACACTTGAATTATTATCCCAGTTTCCATAATAGACCAATGGTGAATTGGATGTAAATTTGAAGTTGGATCTCTATGTGAAAAATCACAAATGTGTATAAGAAGAAGACTTTTTGGGTTCGTAAGAGGTGGATTAATTTTTTTTGGAGTAATATCATGGATATCCTTGATTTTTGGTAGTCCGGAATCATCCTGAGGAGAAGCATATGGAACCCTTCTAGGTATATGTTTGTTGAAATCCCTTGAAAGATCATCAAAGATAGGTTCTTCTTGCACTTGTTCTTCTCTTACCAGATCGTTTAAGGCAATGTGGGTCTCTTCTTGTTACTCACTTGGTTGATGCTTAGGATCATTCAGCCTTCACCTAGTAGCAGGTGGCTTTTTCTTTCAGGAGAGATGCGTCTAATCCTTCAAGATCAACAAAGTAGTTGATTTTCCACTTTGAAGTAGGAAATTTAGTAAGAGAAAAAATCAAGCAAGCCCTAGGTTGTCTACTATTTAAACACAAAGCACTCCACTACAAAATTCCCAAGAAGTAAAGAATAGGAAAACTACTCTCCCAAATACAAGTCCAAGGTGGTTAGGACCTAAATATTAATTAGTGAAACATTAATCAAGAATCCTTCCAAAACATGTTTTGGGATGATTAACTCCCAAATCCAACTAATGAAGGTGTGAGATAAAGTTACAATAACCTTCACACAGTAATCACCTAAGGTGCAAGTATCATCATGAAGATGGGCACCCTCCAAAGGAGATAAAACAGATGATAGGAATCTATATTAGGTATTTCAAGAACTTCCCTATTGCAATCACCCAAGTGAAAACCTATGGAAAGACCACTAAGGTTACCACTTCACAATAGTAAATCAGCCAGAATAGTTGTGGCTTATGTTTCTGTGTATGGGTAAGGAACATAGGACTTAGTCCTAGTACTGAAACTCCAAAGAATGGTGTCACCTGAGGACTTTCCAATTCAACTGAATTTCCCATACATGCATATCCCACTAAACAAGAAATAGGGGTTAATATAAATAATTTCTTAGAATTAACCTCATTCTTGACATGCACCTGAGGTGCACTTTCCCGACAAATTTTGTCACTATTATTGGATTTTCAACACTCAGTTATGACTCTAGTTTTATTTTTACAACCTTAGGGCATTTACTTTCCAACCTACACCAAGGATCTAAACATAGACTATGTTTGTTTTCTATAATGAAAATAGTCTAACTTATTTCAAATATTAATCATTTTTTTAGATTTGTTGTTTAGTTAAGGGATATGGGAAAGAAAATTCGTGATCTCATAAAGACCTTAATAATGCTGAAATTATAAAGATATTGATAAATTCCAAAGAGTATTTATTATGATATTTCTATGAAGATAGGCACTCTTTATTAAACCTTGAAAAAAAATTACCCAAGAGATCAAGTTAAACAATCTAGAAATATTTATTTTTCTTTTAAAACTGATCTAATGCAACCACAAATTGAAAGCAATGCAAAAGGAAATGAAAATACAAAGCATTATTATAATGCACCTAGAGTGTAAAAGAAAATATTTTCTTTTCTTTTTGTTTTTCAACGAATACCAAGGAAATCAAATACATAAACAATGTGACATCCCTACAATCAAGACTCTGAAATCCTATTCATTCAACAAGAAGAAAAACTGGGTAGAAAGATTCAGGGCACAGGTTGTATCTCTACCTAGATGACATGTTTGCAAGTTTTGTTAAAATAACCTATGTGCACCCATTACTTCTATGGAGAAAATAAGTAGGTTCTAGCAATTGTAACTTGGAAAAGTTATGTGATAAAGTCAAAAGGGCATAGAAAAATATTCAAGCAGGCTACAACTACCAATTTTGGCTCTACAATATAAGCAAAGGGGAAATAACACAGATAAATGCAAGAACAAGTATCATCAAACTAGAATGCAAAGGAGAGGGAACCTAACATGAAAAACTCAATGAGTTATCCCAAGTGGAGTCACTTGTTCTATTATAGGGGAAAATCCCTAGTAACTTACAACTAATTACTGAAAAAGCGAGGTAAATATAACATTGTTCAATATAAATTCAATTGGTTACAAAATTAACTACCTAGATGGAGAGGAAAGGGGGGAAATAGATAATCACGTTAATAATCCTTATCCACTTATTGTATGTAATCTAGAGCATTTCTCACATTTCCAACTCATTCTCTAGAACATGTAAACAATGGAAAGAAGCGAACTTTATCAAACCAATCTAAGGATATAAAAGTAAATTCGAATTGAATCATCAAATAACAACATGAATTTATTAACCAATCTATCCATTTCAACTAACGTCCAATTCTTGCATTCTACAACACCATTCTGCTGAGGGGTATGAGGAATCGACCATTGCGAGTCAATACCATACTAAAGTAGGAATTCTTCAAAAGGTCGATTGACATACTCACCACCATTGTCTGATATCAAGCACTTAATGGTTTGACCACACTACTTTTCAGCAAAGGCCCTGAACTCCTTGAACTTTTCAAAGAAAATATTCTTGTTTTTCAGGAAATAAACCCAAGTGAAATGAGTGAGATAATCAATAAAGGTCAAAATATATCTTGCACCTACTAAGGAAGGTAGGTTGATGCAATAAATATCACTATGAACCATTTCTAGGAGGTTATGTACTTGCCATGATTTGCCAAATTCAAAATCTTCCTAATGATGTTTTCCAAGTACACATGCTCTATAGACTCCATCAAGGGGAAATAATTTAGATATACCAATAAGCATATTCTGAATTACCATTGAGTACAAACTTTGAAAAATCAGGTGTTTGATTCATTCATGCCATAGTCGACTTCATTCATCAGGGTGAGAAACAAGAGAAGTCAGTTTAGAGTCAGGTCAAGTCGAGTCACAAAACTTGTACAAATTCTCCTTAGTGTCGAGAAACCCATTGGCAACAATCAATCGACCTTTCTTCAAATCCTGAAAAAAGAAATGATCTAGAAAAAACTCTACAATCTTACCTATATATGTTAATTGAGAAACCAACAACAAGTTGGCACTGAGGTTTGGCACATGATAGATGTCAACAATTCTCCCATGTCAATAGGGAACATTACCATGAACAACAAAGTTGAGAGAAAAATCATCAACAACATAGATATTTCTCTCCACATCTATGTCTAAGGACATGAACAAGGAATTATCCTTAGCCATATGATGAGTGCATTCGAAATCGAACACCCATTCATTTTGCACAGAATGAGAACTCAATGCTTGATAATTTCCAACCTAGAAGGTGAAATTATTAGCAGGACGATGGACAATTGACACATCTCCTTCAAGGAGATTTACTTTCTCTTCTAAGTCATATCTCTTCCTATATCAATTTATCTCCACATTTTCTATCTTTCCACAATACTAACATGATTTATTCTTTTGATTCTTTTGGGGTGCATTTGTCTACCTTTTAGTTTTCTGGTTGGGGAATTTTGGTCTTTGTATAGGGGTATCAAACCATCATCTTTCATTATCATTAACCTTTCCCTTTCCCTTGAGAAAGTGAGCTTGATGTTTACCACCAAGCTTCCATTCATAAAGTAGTTTGTGTTGATCATTAATCAATAAGCCACACAAAACTTCAAAGGTATACTCCTTACCATCTTCCTTGCATTCCTACTAGCTGGTGAATTTTTTTGAAATGAACACATCAAATGGTGTTCTTAGATTCATCAAGACAAACTCGATGATTTTTCCATATTTCATTGGATAATCCTTTCCACTTTCACCCAATTTCAAATACAGTTCCCTTGCATGATCCAAATATCTCTCGATTGTATCAAAGGAATGAAGATAGAGAGAGATCAAATCTTTTGCTAATTGCATGATGTCGCTCTCATCGAATTTGTCGAATATAAATTTTATATTGTTCCATACTTGATGAGGAAAG
Source organism: Picea sitchensis (assembly GCA_010110895.2). Lineage (NCBI taxonomy): Eukaryota > Viridiplantae > Streptophyta > Pinopsida > Pinales > Pinaceae > Picea > Picea sitchensis. Next base: position 48,564 of record SNQJ01S0001150.1, on the reverse strand, counting down.
TCGATTCCACTAGTATAGTGTTAGGGACCTAACCTTCCTAAACCCTCACGTAGGTAGAATAATATATTTTCCATGTAATAAAGGTTGATATTAATAAGGCCTAGTAATAAGGAAGAATAAGTCAAATGTAAGAAGAACTAATAGAAGCTTCTGGTTCTAGAAAGATGTTCCTCTAGATTGTTCTTTTAGTAGATGGATTTAGTATAAATAGGAGTGCAGGGAATACAAAGTTTTTTCTTGAGAATTATTCTAATAGAGCATTGCTCTGCTAGAGGTTTCCCCCTCGAAGAGGCAAGTGAACATTGTTTCCTATCAATAAAGGTATTATTTTGGTGTTGTGGATTCATATATTGTGTTGTTTCGTTGTTATTCTCTGTAGTATTTTTGTTTTATGCTTTTATAATATATCTAGTAACTTACAAGTGGTATCAGAGCACTTTCCTTGGCAGGAAATTTTGGGTTAATATTTTTCAGGGTAGAGACGTATTCCGACTTGGACACAATTTGTTGCAGAGATCTATGTTCGCTTTGAAACTGACACCCATCATTTAGGTTGTTTGACCAAGTTGAAACAAACTGGCCCAGTGGAAGATTTTATAACTGCCTTTGAGAAATTAGCTTTCAGAATGGAGGTCATGACAGAAGGTTTTTTCATGGAATTCTTTATCAGTGGACTCAAGGATGAAACATGTGCCCATTTCCTCATGGATCTCCCCCATACTTGGTTGGAAGCTACCAAACGGGTCAAGGAAGAAAAACAATTTGTCTCTTCCCAAACCATAAAAATACCCTTTATTCCTTACCCTAAACCCCCCTTCCCGCCCCTCCTCCCACTCCCTTCAAAATCCATAAATTGATTCGGGTTGAAATGGTTGAACACCAACTCAAGGGTCTTTTTTACAATTTTGATGACAAGTATTTTCCAAGGCACAAGTGTAAGTAACATAATTTTTTTATGGCTATGTCTGAGGATGTTTCTGAAGAAGAGGAAGATGTTTATCATGTACCTACGCTACCTCCACCAGATGATATTTCTCCACCCTCTGATCCACTGATAGTTGAACCAATGATTTCTATTAATGCACTCACAGGTTTCTCTACTCCCCAAACCCTAAAATTAATTAGCTACATTAAGAAACGGAAAGTCATAATTCTAGTTGACAACAGAAACACCCATAATTTTATTAGTCGCCGCATTGACCACAAAGTCAATTTCTATATCTGTCTAGTTAATAATTTCCAAATCATGATTTCCAGTGGGGGTTCAATGAAATATGGAGGGTGTTATGAAAATTTGTGCCTCCAAATTGGTCAATATCACTTGAAATATCATATTTTTTCTATTGAAATGGGTGGTTGTGACATTTTACTTGGTGCATAATGGTTACACACTCTTGACCCTATCACAATGGATTTCTAGAAATTAATCATGCAATTCTAGCAAGAGGGCCAACAACACCACTTCCAAGGCATCACCACAGGGTCGCCAGAGATTGTCAGTTCCCACAGAATGGAAAATATCCTCAAAAAAGTTCATTCTAGAATTTGTTTCCCAACTTCATACCATTTAGGCATTTGAGACACCGTTTGTACATCGCGACCTCCAATCTATCCTCTCCTAACAACAAGTTGTGTTTCAAATCCCTCAGGGACTTCCACCTTCTCGTGGTGTCCATGATCATTCCATTCCTCTAGTTTTTGGTAGTGTTCCTCCAAATGTTCACCCTTATCATCATCCCTTCACCTAGAAGAATGAAATTGAGAAGATTGTTCAAGAATTGCTAGAATTTGGTGTCATATGTCCTAGTACCAGTCCCTATTCTTGTCCATTTGTCATGGTACTCAAGAAAGAAGGTACTTGGCGCATGTTTCCTTATTTTAGATCTCTCAACAAACTCACCATCAAAGAAAAATTTCCCATTCCTGTCATTAATGACCTTTTGTATGAATTAAGTGGTGATCGGTATTTACCAAACTTGATCTCCATTGTGGCTACCACCAGATTCGTATGAAAGAAGAAGACATTCCCAAGACTACATTCATAACTTGTGAGGGTCACAATGAGTTCTTGGTTATTTCATTCGGCCTTTGTAATGCTCCCTCCACCTTTCAAAGTCTCATAAATCATGTCTTTTTTCCTTTCCTCTATCATTTTGTCTTGGTTTTCTTTGACAATATTCTCATCTATAGAAAAACTTGGCAAGCCCATATTTCCCATGTGGATCAAGTCCTCCAGCTACGGTCTTAACACAATTTTTTTTTTCTTAAGTAGTCTAAATGTTCTTTTGGAGCCTATGAAGTTGAGTACCTAGGACATATTGTCAGCAAGGATGGTGTACAGGTAGATCTAAATAAAATTGAAGCTATGCAAGATTGGTCGTGCTCGAAAAATCTTAAAAGTCTACGTGGCTTCTTGGGTTTTGACGAGATATTATCACAAGTTTGTTAAGAATTATGGAAAAATTGCAGCTACCCTCATAGTGCTCCTTAAAAAGAATGCTTTCAGTTGGACTCTAATAGCCGATCATGCCTTCCAAGATTTGAAAGCGGCTATGTGCACTACTCCAGTTCTGGCTCTCCTTGACTTCAACAAGACCTTTGGAGTAGAATGTGATGCCTCAGGGAAAGGCATTGGGGCTATTCTAATGCAAGATGGTAGACCTTTGGATTTCACCAACAAATAATTATCTAAGCGCCATTTGGGCCAATCCACCTATGAATAGGAAATGTTGGCTATTCTTTATGTTGTGGATCTTTGGCATCCTTATCTCTTGGGGAAATGCTTCCAAATAAAAATTGATAATCAAAGCCTCAAGTATTTTCTGGAACAAATAATTTCTTCCACGTAGCAACAAAAATGGGTAAACAAGTTGTTTGGATATGATTATGAGATCATCTACAAAAAAGGAAAATAAAATGTGGTGGTTGATGCCATTTCCAAGAAATATGAAGAAGATGGGTCTCTTTTTTGACTCTCTTTCATTGTCATAGATTGGCTTCAAGCGGTTCACTAGGAATGGTTACAAGACCCCAAAATTTCAAGAATGATCCAAACACTACAGAAGGATTCCCAAGTGGCTCCAGGGTACTCATGGCACAAGGATAATATTTTTTATAAAGGTTTCATGTATTTAAGCAAACAGTATAACCCTAAATCCATCGTTTTCTTTGAGTTTCATGCTTCACCTACAACTGAGCATTCTGGTTTTACCAAAACCTATGATTGGGTTAAACATTATTTTTTCTGGAATGGCATGAAATAGGAAATTCACACATTTGTGCCTAAATGTGACACCTGTCAATGGAATAAGGGAGATATCGTCAAAACCCTAGGCACACTCCAACCGATTTTGATCTTACTTACTATTTGGATAGATATTTCTATGGAATTCATTTTTGGCTTACCTAAATCAGGAACTAAGGAATTCATCATGGTAGTCATGGATTGCCTTTACAAATATGCTCATTTATGTGTTCTTCAACACTCTTTCAATGCCTCCATTTTAGCTCAAAAATTTATGGATAATATCTTCAAACTCCATGGCATGCCTCATTCTATTTTTTCTAAACATGATCCCACTTTCACAGACACTTTTTTGCAAGAATTGTTCTGACTCCAGGGAACCCAATTACATCTCATCAAAACATATCATCCTCAGAATGATGGCCAAACTGAAGTAGTCAACAAGTGTTTGGAAACATATTTGAGGTTTTTTGTATCTGACAAACAAAATTAGTGGGTTCAGTGGTTACCCCTCGTTGAATGGTGGTACAACACTTCTTACCACACAACAACTCGCATGACTCCCTTTGAAGAAGTCTCTTGACAAAAACCACATTCAGTTGTATCATACATGCCTAGTGTCTCCAAGGTTCAACAGGTGGATCAAACTCTTATAGTTTGCACGACCATCCTCCGTACTCTCAAATCAAATTTGGTCATGGCTTAGAATCGCATGAAACAACAAGCAACCCAAGGCCATTATGAACATGAATTTGTTGAAGGGGACCAACTGTTTATTTGTCTGCAACCTTATAATTAGAATTCTCTTAAGGTCAAGAACTATCATAAATTCACCCCCAGATTCTATGGTCCTTACTTTATTATCAAGAGAGTGGGGTCCATGGCCTACTAGTTAGAGTTGCCTATTCACTATAAGCTCCACCCTGTTTTTCATGTTTCCTACTTAAAGAAAGTGATTGGCACTAAGTTCCATACTCATACCATTCTACCTGAGTTGGATGAAGAAGGTTCCATTTAGTTACATCCACAAGCATTTTTGGACAAGCGTGAGCTTTGTCTTTTCTAGCACACTATCAAAGAAGTTCTAGTTCAGTGGAAGGACACACAGCCAAAAGATGCCACCTGGGAGACGACTACCATTATGCAACAATTTCCCCATCTCAAGCCTTGAGGACAAGGTTGTTTTTAAGGGAGAGGGAATGTTAGGTACCTAACCTTCCTAACCCCTCACATAAGTGAAATAATATATTTTCCATGTAATAAAGGTTGATATTAAAAAGGCCTAGTAATAAGGAAGAATAAGTCAAATGTAAGAAGACCTAATAGAAGCTTCCACTTCTAGAAATGTATTCCTCTAGATTGTTCTTTTGGCAGATGGATTTAGTATAAATAGGAGTCGAGGGCATGAGAAGTTTTGTCTTGAGAATTATTTTAATAGAGCGCTTCTCTATTGGAGGTTACCCCCTCGAAGAGGTAAGTGAATATTGTTTCCTATCAATAAGGTATTATTTTGGTTTTGTGGTTTCATATATTGTGTTGTTCTACTGTTATTCTTTGCAGTATTTCTATTTTCTACTATTATAATGGATATGGTACCTTACATATAAAAATGAATCTTTCGCAAGATATAGGTCGTGATGACCCCCACAACCTCATCCTTATTTCCTTCAATAGTGAACTTCATTTGATCATTTGTCAGATATAGAATTGTAGTCTTCATATATTTCCACATTCCTTTACTCTTTAGTACATTTTCCATGTCTGGTGTCTAGACATCATAGTTTGATCCATTCAAAACAACATGATCATTTTTCAAATCCATCTTCGATATCTTAACAAATATGATTTGTTTCAAGGTTATAGTCAACAAATCACTGGCCTAGAGTCAATCACAAAATAGATCAAACTCAACAATATATGTAGACAGTCGAAGAAGAATAACTTCAAAGAGAACAGGTGGTGTCTAAAGAGACCATTACAACACTTAAGCACAACACATCGTGATCAAAACATCACAATGCATATTGAACATGCACTCAATTTTCAACATTAGAATATATTGCATATGACACACTTAATAATGAACCATACATCATTTTATTTATAGCCTCAAGATATAACCAACTTCCTTGGAATCAGGAAGATATTTTCCACATACAATCATTGGTTGTTAGATTTGACTCAGTCAAATCCATGTTGTCTAGTCAGCTCGACGAGGATTTTCAACTCAAACATCCATGCATCCAATTTGCAGTCGATTTCTCACATGTTTGATCCATGAACCGTCTGTCTTCGACTATTGGTCAATTGTCTGATTGATAGGCTTGTTGACTACTCGATCGAATGATGTAGGTATTTGGTCGATCGCCTGATGGACTGTTTCCATATGTTGTTCAACATCCTGACCAACTAATTTCAGGAGAAGTGTGATGAACCATTAGAACCTGAGGTTCCAACATTTCTTTGAGATGTTTTCCTTGACATTATTTCCCCTTGACTCAATATAAGTGGCTTAGAAACAAACGTCATCAATATTGATTGGATTAAACATAAGAATAATATGTCTTAAATATATATTCAACCCACCAATATACTTCTAAAGCGTTTCTTACATATTAAGAGGAATTCCCAATGTCAATTCCCTCTTTCTAAACTCTTGAGTATAGTCTTGCACATTTTGTCCTCTATTTTGCTGTAGATTCTACCAATCCATTATTGCTTATTGCATATACCCTAAAGGATAAAATTGATTCTTTAATGGAGCTATGAATTCATCCAAGGAATATATCATTTTACCTTTATTAAAAATATCTTCTTTATTCTTAATCTCCCAGTAGATCAGTGTTGTGCCTACTCACCAGAGAGTAGCTAGTTGGAATTTTTCTTCTTCGTCCATAATTTTTTGAACCCTGCAATACACTTCAATTTTCTTGATCCAATGATCCAATTTCTCTACATTAAGCTCTCCATGATACATTCGCAAGTCAAATTTCACTTCTAATTTCAACTAATATGTAGGCAAATTAGAATAATCTTTCTCTTGTTGTTTTTCTATGAAATTGAAGAGGAACTTGAACTTGAAGGAGAGGATATGGAGGAGTTTTAAGAGGGGAACCATGAACTTCTTCTCCTTTAACTTCATTTGGGGCTTCTTCATTCTTCTTTCATTCCTTATATAATTCTTCCACGATGGTTTTCATCTCCAAAAAGGCCTGCCAAAATATTCCTTCAAAATCGAATGGGTTTTCTTTCCTTGGAGATTCCATGGCTTTCCTTTGGAATCCACGTATCAAACTAATCCCCATATTGTACTATTCAATCGAACCTTATCCCAACTTGAACTTAGACTTGGTTAGAATTCAATAACAAGTATTGGGTCATTGATTTGATGTAAGAGCCGGATTTAATTTTACATCAATTTATTTTGATACACTAAGACAGTAATTTCATAACACAGTAATTTTATAACAGTAACTTCCGTAACTCAATTTTTACTATGAATAATAAAAAAAATTCTAACATAATACAACAATGCATAAATTTTAGAGAAATACCTTAAGTTTGATGCTAATAATCCTTCATGTTGTCTGCATCTTGCTTCCTTCCCACTTCTTTAGAACACTACCCAAAACCGTCCTCCCTGGCGACTAGTTAGCACCCTAGCCCCATGATATCAATGGATATCCTGGCCCTCCATGCCCAAAACCCCCAGCAACTCCGGTCCACTGTGTCAATGCCACTCAAAATTTCCCTCTCTGCCAATCCCCAGCTCTGCAAAATTCATCCCCCCACTCCGTAGAATGATCCTCCCCTCCAACTCCTTTCCTTCCTTATCCCTCCTTCACCGACACTCCTCCTCCATTAACTCCCTACCTAACTCCTTTATTACCCCTTGTCCTCCCGCCCTTAATACCCTTATCCCTCCTTTATTACTTTATCCTCATGTATTTAATATGTTATCCCTTGTGGGATACGTAACCTAATTTAATATTATATTTTATTATCCACCGTTTATTTAATACTTTATTAATTAATGAATTAATTAATACTTAAATTAATCATTAAACATCATGAACAACTATTTAATAATAATCAATTAGAAATGTTATTTTAAGACATAAATATAGTTTAGCTAATCTTTTAGGATTATATTATTAAATTAATTATACTTAATAATCAAGGGTCGTTACATT
>SNQJ01S0001150.1:4315-38653 GCA_010110895.2 Picea sitchensis | reverse complement strand
GAGTTGTTGTGTTATGGTTGGTTGATGCACATATTTGAGAGTTTTCTTGGTGATTTATATTGGTGATTAGATTTGTTTTGGATGATAAAATTGACGAGACAGGTTGTTGTGATAGGTTGTTTAGACAGGTTGTTGTGACGTGTTATTTGTACAGGTTTGGTGCATGGTTGATGCACTTGTTCATGGTACAGGTTGGTGGATGGTTGATGCACTTGTTTATGGTACAAGTTGATTACAGGTTGTTTGGTACAGGTTGGTGCATGGTTGATGCACTTTTTTATGGTACAGGTTGATTATAGGTTGAGGTACATATTGGTGCATGGTTGATGCACTTGTTTATGGTACACGATGATTACAGGTTGATTTGTACAGGTTTACAACAGTTATCTCAGTGATATTATGACAGTGGTTCCATCATTATACTTATACATCAGGGCGGTTGGATGGGGAAAGGAAATTTGGTTGTATCCACCTTCCAGTTGTAGTCGGAGAACATAAGGGGTTGTAGCCTCCTTCTGGTTGTAGCCAAAGAATTGGGGAGTTGGAGCTTCCCTCGGGTTGTAGCCTGAGAAACTTGGGGATTGGAGCCTCCTTCCAGTTGCAGCTGGAAAACAAAGGAAGTTGGTACTTCCAATGAATGTAATTCTTCAAGACATATAAGAAAAAGAATTCCATGGTTTTCTCCTGCTTTGGTTTTCCACGTAAAACACTGGTGTATTGTGTATGTGTATGATTGTTCATTTGTTCATTGCTTATTTACTCAACCGTTATTGGATGATAATGCTACATTGATATAACACTTGGATTATATGGTTAAAAAGGATTAAATTTCTCTATTACTGATTCACCCCCCCTCTCAGTAATCAAACAATGTGTCCATCAAATCATGGCCAGGTCGACAGAATGAAGCTTCAACTCTTGGTCAAATATTTATGTCAACTCACGCTAGTTTCTAGATGGTGCTTTGTGGGGTAAATTTCTAGAAGATGAAGGGGAATCTTGCAAATCCGGGACATGGGTTTTATGAAGGACACGACCATTTAGTTTTCAATTGAATGGATTTATCTAAAATGGAAATATCCAGGAGATGTTATTGATTCTTTAAACTAAATTTTCTCAGAAGATGTTGTTGCAACTTGTTTGAGGATTTGTGGGTTGTGGATCTAAGATCTTGTATGTAATGTACAGATATGGGTTATCAAACCTTCATGAGGGATGTATATGATGATATACAAATACTCTAAACTCATATTACTGATCTGAATTAATATATTAAGTTCTGGTTACTATGAACTTTCGTGAGTTACATGTTTTAAGGTTACAAGATCTTAGTTCATACAAACTCTTCTAAGTAGAATTCCCCAAGCCAGGAGGCCCCCCTAATAATGAGTGTGCTACTCATTTACTTTATTTTTTATATTTTCTTCTTATTCATGTGCACGATTTACATTTATATTCATTTCTCTTTATGTAAATTCATTCATTTTCATTTACACAAGGAAACTAATGCAATAAACATTAATTGAATAATTGGTTGTTATTTCAGATGCAATAACTCTCATTGCTTTAGATTATTGAAAGAATGTAATTAAAAATCCAGTAGATTGATTATCCTAAGTGTTTATAATTATCCTTATGTATTTATTTTCATGATTTGCAAATATTCAGTTATTTTTGCAGCTGAACAAAACTATGTTTCTACAGCTAAATAGTGAACAATTACATTGTTTTTTGTAGCTAAAGCAATGACTATGTTTCTACAGCCAAACATTGAAAAAAATTCCTTTTTCATAAGTAGTCATTTAGGGATAGATTGGAAGATAAGGCTTGCATGTATTTTTCATGCACTTCATCAGTTCACTATCCCCAGGTTGATAATTTAATGTAGCAGAGTTCACCTATTGAACTGACTAACACCGACACTTGTGCAAATCCAAATAAGCATATGAGTTAACCTCTAATCAATGCCTTTGATAACCAAACTTGACAAAAAAATTGTGTTAAATGTTTTGTTCTGCTAATTTGGATCCTTATAACCAACCTCTCAATCAATTAAAAAATGATATTTCAATACTAAAACTTAAAGAAAGAACTGAAATAACACAGGAAATACTCAACAAATTGATAACAAAGTTCACCCATATGGATGACTTCTTTGGATCCACTTCAAATGACAAACTGATCCATTCAAAAAGATGTAATGTACATTTTTACACTTCTTTACATCAAATAATGGCCTTCAATCTACAAAAACAATCTCTTATGTCCTCTAGGAAGACAATAACACAGGTTCCTCGACCTTTAATGGATTCTTCCTACAATAAATGAACATGGGCTTACCTATTCTCCCAATAAAGGGGATTTATGTTGCCGATCAAATTCCATTATCGAATTTTGTTGCCTTATATTGTTTCCCATGAAGGTACCAATTTCAACACTACAACCAACTGCTTCTTTTTTTCAAGAAACATAGAGTGTATCTAATTGGTCAAAAGAGGGCCAAATTGTACCAATAAGACATTGATTTGAAGCATATGATCTGTAGTTATGGAAATTTAAACGAATTCAAGCTCATACTTAATTGAATCAAAGCACCTTTGTGTGTATATTCCAAGTTGAGGGGTTTGATCATTCATACTTCAAACCCTCATGCGACCTTACCTTAAAATATATCACAAGGCGTACGCTCTTATGTTTATGTATTGATTTATCACCTTGCTAGTTCTCTCGAGATGTGGACTCTGCACTAAATTCACTAGAGTTGTCTGCCAGATCAGACACTACACCTAAATTAGGATCCAAATACACCTTATTTTTCTCATTTTGATCAGTTTCATCCATCACCGTGTCTTGCATTGATTGTTCAACACGATACACGAATAACTTTCAAATGTTTTTAAAAAATGACCTCTATTGGTTTAGATTTCTATTTCACTTATTCTTGGGCTGATCAGAAGGCTAAACAGTGCACAAAGTGCACTGCGCAGTCTCACCCAAGATAGATTTATGGGTGAATGCAATACTCAGATGTTTGCAGTCTAGGAATGAGTGGGGATCTGGGAGTGTAGTTTATCTTCTTCATGCATTAATCTTACTCATGATTTAAGTATTACTAATAAATCTATCTTAACCATCCATTCATAAACTAATCATTGATAGAAAGTAAACATTCAAGAAACATCACATATAACACATTTTTTACCGTGGTTCACCCCCTCCTGGGCTACATGTTGGGCTCTTCATTTTGATGAATAGAAGTTGCGCAAGTTATGTTGCAGCTTCATTTTGGTGAACAGAAGTTGTGTAAGCTACTGAGGAGTTGGAAAAAAAAATAAATAAACAAACAAAAAGAGTTTGGAAGGACAGTTGAACATTAGTTTTGAAGAAATAAGTTGCAACAAGATCAAGAAGAAGAGATAACTCTTGGGTTCTCAACCAGAAAACCTAGATTGAATTATATATATGAGATTGATATAATTGTAATAAGGTTGTTGGTTGTTTTTGGGGTTGTCGTTGTTGTCACTAGAGTCATTTTTGTTATCATTCATGTTGTTAGCTTAGCTGGATCTTGAGATCTGGGTAAGAACTGGACTATTAATTTAATAGAGTTTTGTATTATTGTAGAGTTGGAAAGAATAAGGGACTGAGATAACCTTGTCTCATACTTGGTTGGGGAGTATCGTGTGTATTTAGTCTTTTGAATGTATTGACTGTTACTCTATATTATATTTTATGTCTAATATCCTTAATTTCTTCCTTTTGACTGGCGACACAACTCTATTTATTTATTCTCAGTTAGGAAATGTCCAGAGTTGCTACAAGCTTAATCTATCTTGCGCAAGACTAACATGAATCTTGATACATCATAGATTTATCTAAGTATTATACTTACCCTTCCCTCTCTTTCTCGTCTCTATTGTGCCTCAAATGAGACTTCTTCCCTCCCAAGAAGATGAAAATGCCAACGCTCTAGACTACTTTGGTACCTTTTGTTGGTAACTTGAGAAGGACCCTGGTGTGATCACTTTTGCGCCAACAAAATTGTTCTGTGGTCGGGACTTGTGTTTTAAAAGGGAACCTGTGAGGATAATTCTTCCACGGATCTATAGATCTGATATTCAGAAATGGTGGGAATGAAATTGTAATGCCTTTATATGGAAGGAAGCAGAGTTCCGAGGTAAAGGCGTGAACGCTAGAAGAGAGTCTGTATTTTATTCAGAAAGATCAAGTGACCAATAGGAGATATTTTGGGTAAAATTATCGAAAGAACTATTCCATTGGATAGATCGGCTACAGGAGGCTACAGAATTCCAAGAATGCATCAAGAAGAAATGTACTTGGGATACATATAATATCGCAACCCTTCATCGGTTGGATGACCAAATTACGTGAGTGGTCGATTTCTGGGTTAACATGACTCTAGAAGGATATATCATTGAATTCGCAACTGAGAATCGCCAATATTTTTCACGAGCGAAAGAAATTTTCAAGAAAGGTGCATGAGGGATATTGTTGAGGGAAATTCCCCTATGGATCAAAGTATTCTTGATGGAGGAGGGGATGATAACTATTCCCTCGACTAAGATGGAAACCTAAACACCTACGCTTGTGGTAGGGTGATTTTGGGGTAGGATCATGACCTGACAAGGGGAAAGGGTCCTTTGTCATATGGGGGAAGATCAAGAAATGAACACAAGAAATGAGAAATCCTTAAGGAGAGCCACCATAGTTGAGAAGTGGTGGTGTGGAAAGGTAAAGAAAGAAGCAAAGCAGTCCAAGGTGTTGCAAAAAGAAATTGGATCAAGAGGAACAAATGAAAGAAAGAAGGAAGAGTTGAGGAAGGTAAGAAGACAAGAAATATTGGTCAGTCTAAGATTATAGCAGAGAGAAGCGTAAAGAGGAAGGAGTCCCCAGGTGGGTGGACGAGAATACAAGTTTGGAGAAGCGAGGGAAGACGAAGAAGGTTTGGACCTTGCATAAGACTAAGAAGATTCAACCCCAATATCAGGAAACATCGGGAATTAGTCTAAGAAGGATGCTTGAGAGGAAGAAAATGAGACCCCCAAATCAAAGAAACTCGCCCAGAAGTCAATGGAACTAGCCTCGAATCAGCCATCCCCCAGGTGTCCTCTATACTCATGGTAAATTCTACATCGCCTACATATGCTATTTATATTCCATTGCATCCAGTTAGTTAGTCATAGTCTGTAAGAGTAAACGCTGGGAGGATACTGAGATCCCCATGCATATCACAATGAAGACCATTAGGTTTCATTCTAATAGAAAAAGTGAGACCCATAATGGCTGGAAATATGGGAGGATTTATTGCCCAATACCCAAAATTCTTGAATAAAGGGGATGATGATGTAGGGAAACATTGGTTCCTATGTGAATCCATATACAGATCCAGAGGGACTCTCGATGCAAATAAGTTAGTATAGTTTCAGACTACCTTGAGGGGTCTTTCCCTCAAATGGCACATGAAGGCTATTGAACCAGGGATGCAAGGACACGAGTTCACCCTTGCCCAATTTCATTTGAAGTTCATCACTGTATTCAAACTACCTCAATCAAAGCAACAATATCTCTCTGATTTGTGCAAGATTCAACAAAGGGAAGGAGAATTGGCCTGGGATTACAGTTAGAAATTTAAATATTCTATTGTGAGGTTAACACATCCAATTCACGAAGATCACCATAGGGAATGGTACATCCAATGATTACTACCTCTGATAAGAATTCCTCTAACAAAACAATGGATAGCCACCTTAACAGACACCTTGGAATGGTCAATGAAGATTGAAGCCGTGGAAGGTTATCTAGGGAGTATGAGGGTGACCAGGCCTCCAGTGGATGCAAATTTGTCTCAACTCCAGGGACAAATATCTGCTCTAATGGAGAATATTCAAGAATTAACCACACCAAGTCCAGTATGACCTCGAGTTTGGTGCACAGGATGCTACACAGAAGGGCATATGACAAATGAATGTCCACGCATGAGGGGAATGGGACGTCCTCACAATCTGATGGGACCCTCTCTAGGACCAATGAGAGGAGTTGTGCATGTATCTACGACTCCACCATTCCATACACTAGGGATATACCATACCTTCCCAGGCACTCAAACAACTCAACCATCTGAGTATTGTGATATTTATCGGACACATGGGCATGCGCCGAGGAAGTGTCCTATTATGAATAAGTACACGACCGCACCCAATACAATATGATTTTTGTTCATCTACGACCCATGCTACAAATCAATGTAGAGCGTTGGACTTGCTTGCTGTCAGATTAGACCAGACAACATTCAAAATAAATGAAACCTCCCAAGGACCTGGAAGAAGCCAGGGAGGTGGGGTTGGAGGTGGATTCAGAGGAGGAAGAAATGGAGGAAGATTTCCAAGCCTATGTTACAACTACAACAACCAAGTTCACTAGGCTAGATGATTCCCTCACCCAAAACGACCATGGTTCTCTCACTACAAAAATAATGGGCATGTAACCGAAGACTACCCAGAATTGATCACGAAATGGGAATATCGGGTTCATCAATGAGGAGCTAATATCATAAGCTCATAAATAAAAAGGATAACCGAGGGATAACTACCTAAGATTAACATCATTACTCATGGAAGAGAAAAAACTAGGGCAGACACAGACAGTCAACCCAAGATTCAGAAATTTGTTCCCAAGGATGAGAGGTATGACCCTGTGAAAAGAAAGTTGTTTTTCAAAGATGCAATAGAAATATTTAATATTATCCTCACTCTAGAGATAATGGATAATCCCCCTAAATTTTCCTCTCAACCTAAACTTGTGCAATCCCCTACCTCACTACTAGCACCTAGAAACTCTGCAATTCCAAGGAGACACCATGTGCAGTCTCAAAATGTAATAAATATTGGTTTCAATTGTTCTTTGATATCCTAGGGGATGACCAACTTACAAAGAATTTGCGCAAAACCCTATACCTAATACTGGGAAATGAGGGAACCCCAAAATCCATAGTAAGAACCAACCTCCCTGAGAAGAATACCCAGAGAATACAACGAAGAAAGGTGCGAAAAGGAAAATAATTTAGGTTAGAAGCCCAACTAGATGACTTTGAAATGAAAGATGTCATGCTAGATTTGGGATCTGATGTCAATATCCTACCCAAAAATAGCTAGGAAGCTTTGGGAAAACCTTAGTTAGTATATTCTACCATCCAGTTGAGAATGGAAAACTAGTATTTCATTTTCCGAGTAGGAAGGTTGGAAAATGTGGAAATAGATGTTACGGGAGTTAAAACCACAACCGATTTTGAGGTAATTGAAATCATGGGAGATAAGGATCCCTACCCTAATCTACTTGAAATTGATTGGGAATATGATAACTATGCTATCATTGATCTAAAGAGGGACACCATGATGTTTGAAGTAGATGGGATAAAAGTAGGTCAGCCCTTAGAGCCATGTTTAGGGCCTAGATATACAGAACCAGTGGACCACAATATGGAGTCATATGCTCTTGAAAAAATATACACCATAACAACAGGAATGAGACCAGATTACATAAATCCCACTGCAGATGGCTCGATAAGTTGGAGAAGCATACAGTCTGCTGAGGAGGATTTAAAATTAGCATTTGACAGTTGGCAGCAGGGTCCATACGAACGATTCTCAAGACGATGCGCAATTATCAGAGCAACGAGATGGATTGGAACTGAGGTTAGAGAACACCTGACATATGATGGTACCTCAGAGGTACACAGTTTTCTTTCCAGCATGGAAGAGAAAATAACAACGGATCAAAGGATATTTTTTCTTGACTTAGCCTTGCAAGATACCCCTATGAGATGGTGGGCCACTCATAAATCCTTGATTATGGAGTGAGAAGATGCAAAACAAGCCATCTGATGTTGATTCAAAAGTAGGGATCAATTAAAACAATAGATGACTATATATTGTCAAGATGCGCAATTTTTTGATGAATGGTCTGACCCTAAAGTGCATATTGATCATTGCTTAAAGAAGTGGAGAGTTGCGGAAGTACCCTCTCACCTATGGGTTCAAGTATTTCTCCAGTCGTTGGGTCCAATCCCAAAATAATGGTATATACATGAGGAGACCAGAAGAAAAACAAATTGTTGGAAGACCTTAAAAGACCAATTTTGTAAGGACTTCTCCTTTACAAGTAAGTACCCCAACCTCAACACAATCCTTCAAATAATCAGAGAAATGTGTTTTACTGATATTTGAAAAAAAGATCAAGTCCAGTAGTATGTCTTGACCATGTTCATTTTCTTCAGTCTAGTCTAAGTCTTGAAACTGATAAGATAGTTGTACCTTGATGTAAAGTTGAGAAAGAACTGGAAAAACCTGATGACTTAGAAGAGATTATAAACTTAACCATTAAATAAATGGAAGGAAGTAGAGAGATTCATGATACTATACCCAGTCACACTTGTAGCTCTTATAACCATCCACTAAAGTTACAGAAAGTTAATATAGGGAGTACAAATAATCTTAAGATAGCTTCTATAGGAGATTACTAGGATGCGAAAACTACGAATGAAGTACACAACTTGTTGCGGGAGTATGAGGACTTATTTTCAAAAACATTCTTAGAATTGAAAGGTATAAAAGGATCCATGGGAGAAATGAAAATCGAGTTGAAACTCGACTCAAGACCTCTGAAGCACAGACCATACCGACTTCATCTTAGAATAAAAGAGAAGGTCAATAAGGAAGTGGATAAAATGATTCCGGCAAGACTTATTTTCCCAATTGAAGAAGCAGAGTGGATTATCCCCATAGTTATCCAGAGAAAGAAAGATACAGAAGGCATTCAGGTCTGCGTGGACTACAGAAGTCAGAATTCTACATGTGTGCATGATCTGTTTTCGACACCTTTTAGTGATGAAGTGTTAATTCAGGTTGTGGGAAAATAATGTTATTTGTTTACAGATGGATTCTCAGGATACCACCAAGTCAGAATTGTAGAGTAATACAAGAAGAATACAACATTCATAACTGAATGGGAATCATTCACATACAAAGCAATGCCCTTTGGCTTGAAGAATGTCCCTACAATTTTCTCTCGGATTGTGATAACAACATTTTGAGAGTTCATCCACAAGTTTGTAGAAGTCTACATGGACGATTGGACCGTATACAACCCGTTAAAACACCATGTAGGGGTACTCCAGTTAATGTTTGATCGATGTCGTGAATTGTAGATATCTCTGAATCTAAGGAAGTGCATTTTCTGTGTACCACATGGAAATCTATTAGGCCATATTGTATGCAGAGAAGGAGTCTTCGTAGACCTATCTAAAGTTGTGATCATTTTGAACATGCTTCCACCTACAAGTGTGAAACTGTTGCGCTCTACACTAGGACATACAGGATATTACCGCAGGTTCATCAGAAGATATGCAACTATCACCGCACCTTTAGAATTTTTTTTGAAGAAGTCCTAACTATTTCAGTGGACACTAGAGTGTGACAAATCATTTTATATTCTCAAAGAAAAACTAAGTAATGCACCTATATTGATATTTCCCAGTTGGGAAATTGAATTCCATGTGCATGTGGGCGCATCAGGTATTGCCCTAGGAGCCATTTTAGCGCAACTAGGGGAAGGAAATATCCAGCAGAAAACTTTTGCAAGCTGAATGCAACTACATAAATACTGAAATGGAAGGTTTAGCTATGATTTATGCATTACAAAAGTTTAGACACTACTTGTTAGGCTCTCATTTCAAGCTTTTTACTAACCACTCTGCATTGAAGTACCTAGTCAATAAACCAATAATTGAAGGAAGGATTTGCAGGTGGCTACTGCTTTTTCAAGAGTTTTCATTCAAAGCAATTTTCAGACCAGGAAGATGCAATGTAGGTCCATATCACCTTTCTAGGTTAGAGTTAGGGGAAAGTGGTGGAGTAGTGGATGCTCAGCTCCCAGATGCAGACCTGTTCTGAATTGAGGCCATCTTGAATTATCTCGAAGACATTGCTATCTTCCTTAGTATAGGGACCTACCCAAAAACTTACTCCGCAACCCAAAAATGACATATGGTGGTTCGCGCAACAGACTATCAACTAATTGTGGGACAACTTTACAAATTGGGGCTAGACAACATCCTCAGAAGATGTGTCTTGAACCATGAAAGATAATATATCCTGTGGGAATGTCATAGTGGTGTTGCAGTAGGACATGTTGGAGGTAAAGATACTGCACAAAAGGTACTTCAAGCTAGACTATGGTGGTATTTTTAATTAAAGACGCTAAAGATTACACTAGATCTTGTGACACCTACCAAAGAGTAGGAAATCCATCACACAGAGATGAGTTACCCCTTCATCCAGTTAGAGAACTTCAAGAATGTGAGAAGTGGGCTGTTGAATTTATTGGATCGATCAACCCCCCGGATAAGCACTCAAAGACTAGATACATCATCACCAAAACTGATTACCTCACAGGATGGGCTGAATCAAAGGAAGTTCAAGATTGTTCGATAGATACATCTGCTAGATTTATATTTGAAAATGTCATTACTCAGTTTGGATGCCCTAGACATTTGACCAGTGATAAAGGTAGTCACTTTATCAGTAGCACAATCACAATGTCGACAAAAAAATTCCTTATACAGTACCATAAGAGAAGTCCCTACCATCCACAAGCTAATAGTACAGTGGAGGCATTCAAAAAAATTCTGGAAAGAGGACTAACAAAAGTATGTTGCGCAAATAGAGAAGACTGGGTTGATAGAGTTCTAGTAGTCTTGTGGGCTTACAAGACGACCACAAAGAATATCCACAAGTATACTCCATTTCAGTTGGTTTATGGAAAAAAAATTGTTGTACCTGCATAGTTTATCACCCCTAGTATTTATATAACACAGACTACACAAATGACAGATGACGAATTAGTTGCGTAGAGAATTGCAGACTTGCGAGAACTTGAGGAAGAAATATTTTTAGCATATTTTAATTAGTCAATTGAGAAAGCTATATAGAAATCTTGGCGTGACCGGCATATTAAGTCCAAAATATTTATGCAAGGGGATACGTTACTAATCTACGAGAGACAGTATCAGAAGCATCCAGGAAAGTTGCACATGCATTGGTTGGGTCCATTCATAGTTGCGGACATCCGACACTTTGGTGTAGTGAAGCTAGCGCAACTGGATGGTATCCTTCGACCAGGTTGGGTGAATGTCACCCACCTGAAACCCTACATTTCTCATGATTGATCCAAAGGACGGTTTCTCCAGTCCAAAGGAGCATGTACAATAGTTAGATTTTAATTTTCTGTAATCTCTTTAATTCAGTTAATAATGTCAGAGTGTGCATAGTTGCGCCACGATATATGTTCCTTTTTCAGTCTAAGTGTTGCTTCTGTGAAAAAAAAATTCTTTGTCTTCCCAAAGTTGGAAGAGCCACCATTAAATTAAATGAATTCATTAATATGATCGGGACCCCCATTGTGGTTGGAGGGAGGGTGAATCTGAAATGTATCACAAAAAATGTGCCATACACATCTCGTCTAGCCATACGCTTTATGGTAGCTATAGTAACCAATCAAAAAAATTTGTTAATCCATAAAGGCGTGATACACATAGATGCCATCGATATCCCTACTAGGATTCTCAATAGTTAAAATGGTAAGCCCCTCAGGTCTACCACATCCCTGACAATTTGTTCATTAAAATCCAGGATCACCCTATAGATTTTACCCCGTTATCAGTCCCGTCAGACACCGAATCCTAATATTGAATTTATGGATTAATGATGAGTTTTTTTATGCACTACTACAAAGTTTTCCAGTTATCCAGTTATAAGATCCTGTGAACTCGAGGAGAAAGACTCACTATTTGTTGTTAGATACCCTCTGGTTTTGAATTATCTGCACCCAAGCATACTTTGAGAGGTTTTTCATTCCCTAATCGCAAACCCAACCCCAACTCATCCAATTTACTATCACTTCAGATCCAACATGCCAAGAGAAATAGGAGACCAGAGTTTGACTCCCAAAGAATTAATTCCAGATGAGCCATATGATCCCAGGATCGAGGTCATAGGTGATGTCAAGGGGAAGACTAAGAAAGTAAAACTCTTGGACCTTGACCTGATGGACCAAGTGTTGTTTCCACAGAAGAACATTAGTGTGTTATGGGACTTGGGTCCAGATGTAATGGAAGGCATGCAATATTTCCCCAAACCATACTTCATCAACATGTTCAATTCTACAATTATGCACCTCATGGATTTACTGATCTTTGGGAGCACTGGTGAGGTTGTGCGGTGCACAAAATTTTTGATCAGTTGAGTGCATGACAGGAGCCTATGGTTGGAATAAATATATCTAATTCATGCATATGCCATCCACTAGCTCACCAAATTATCCCTCAAGGGTGAGGATGTATCCAACGGATTTCAAGGCCCGATCAAACACGGGAAGAGGAAGGTAGAAGTCATCCTGTACGAAAAATTCCATACTCAGAGAGGAGGGAGAACGATGAATATTGATCCAATTATTCTAGAAATAGTCTGGACAAACTTCTATGTCATTGAGAGTAAGGTCATGTGCTCCTAATATAAGGGAAAATTCACCTTATATGCTCTTTCATTAGTAGAATTTTGCACAAATGGAGTTGTGTTCAACTGGTGCAACTACCTACTAGAGGAACTCCTAGTTGCTTGTGAGGAAGCTCAGGAGAAAGGAGGAAATTTTACATATGGATACCTATTAGTAGCCTTTGTAATGTGGAAATGGAGGCCACCCATGGGAAGACAGTTGGCACCAGCAGACAAAGGACGCCTTGTGAAAATGTTTGAACCGTGGCATGCAAGGTCGAATCAGGAGAACCTAGAGTTCAACAATGCAACCTTTTCAAAGTGGTACAATCAGCTAATTGACACAACTCAGTGGTGGCGCATACCACAGGAGTTGTTGAATCTCAACACCCAGAACATCGCCTTTGTCCTGAACTGCCACAATACCCTTGTGTTGATAAAGGGGAAGATCTAGGGTTCAACGCTTACAACATCGCACAAAAAAAACCCTAACTGTCGACCCTTTTGGCAACACCTGTGAAGAAGATGAAGTCTCACTCGAGGTAGAGGTAGTAGTGGTTGCAGGACTGAGATGTCTGCAACCTTAGCTGGGACACAGATCTATGATTGTAATACCTTAACAAAGAACTTAGTAGTTATAGTTCATTAATATTCAGTCTTAGTTTACAGTGCAGCTAAACCCTAATAATAGATCAGCATAGTATTCACACAGATCCAATAGATTCAAGCATTAAGAATACCAACATAGATCAGATCTAGCATTCATTCACATTATTCAACACTAAGGTACCATATTAGATTCTTCTAATCATATATCAGTGCACTAAGCATTTAACCACATAAACAAAAGAACAACCATAAAGCACAAAGCAACCACAACACGAGATATACGTGGTTCACCCCCACCCTGGGGCTATGTCCACCAAATCTTCTTCTTTATTTCTTTCTGTCAATCTTCTACATGCACAAAGCCATGATATCTTACTCCGTAGAGGACAGGATATCTGTGCACACTTTGCTAGATCCTCCTTCCTTGAGTTACAACACAAATCCTCCCCGCAGTCTCTTACAATCACTTGCACTTAGCCATGCAAATCTCACACAGTATGCACAAAGCATTTACAATCGTCTCTTGCACCTAGCATAGAACCAAAAATATCCTTTCCGACCTTCTCTTACATTGCCTATAATTTTATTTATACATTAAAAAGAGAGCCTAAACATGGGTAAATCCATGGGCCGACATCCCCATACCCATTACATAAGCCCAAAACCCAAAAATCCCTAAAAAGGGGCCAATATACCACGATCTTCACTTTGACTTGCGCTCTGCCTTCGACAACCTGTCAAAGTACCCAAAATACGTCAAACATGACCAAGGATCCTCAAAACTTGTTCAAAGGGTATTGGCCAATAGGCCCTCAACACTCACCTGTCACTCGTCCCGAGTCACTCTGGTCTGGGTAGCTATGCTTCAAAATCCTTGAGCTTGGCTCGAGCTGCTTCGACCTGTTGTTGCACCACGACCTCCTTCTCGGTGAACTCCTGGATAAATGCTTCGTTGACAAGTCCCTCTAATCATTGTTTAGCTGCAATGATGACTTGCTCCAGTTCTGCTCCTTGGACTTCAATCTCTACTAATAGTTGGCAAGCCTCATCCTGTGTTGGTTGGAGCCTATGATTCACTTCCATGACTTTGCTCTGAATGGTGTGGACTTGCTATTGATCAGTGTGTTGTTCTTGGGATCACTTCATCCTCTCAATAACTGACAGGGGCTTGAACTGCGCCTGTATTGTTTCTGCTTGTTGCTTTGCCTCTTGGAGATGTGACTCTAGTGCCTTTAGTTCAGGATCCTCAGCAAGTCACTCATAAGTCTAGGCACTGCGATCACTTAGATTTTTACATTCCATGGAGAGGGCCTTGATCCTCTCAACTGCGCTTCGAGCAGTTGCTTCTCTTTGATCCCACACATCATGTGGAGTGTTGGGCACTGTTCGTAGCTCTAATCTGCTATTCTTTGTTGAAGTTGTTGTATTTCTTTTGCGAGCTGCAATACTTGATGCTCCACTTGGTCTTCTGCCTTTGGCTCTAAGCCCCTCACAGAGTGAAGTTCTTTGTTGAATGCTTCTTTGAATCCAAGCTGCTCTGTGAGCAACTGCTCATTTTCTTTCTTGACTTGTGCCCTCTCTTCTTAAAACTTGGCTTGAAGGTCATCCTTCTCCTTTTTTGTGACCTGACGCTACCTTCCCATTTCTTCTTGGGCTTGTTTCAGGGCTGTTGTGGCCTAGTATTTCTCATCTTGTGCTCAATGAAGGTGAGCTTCGGTCACATCAACTAGTTTGCAGAGTTGGGCAGGCTCATCTCCCAACTCTAGTTCTTCTTATGGTGGGAGCGCAGTGGATATTGCACGGCTGGATTGAAGGGCCTGTTGTACCTCTCTGAGTTCAAACTTGATCTTGTCATACATATCCTCCTTATTGGCTTCATGTTTCTGTAAGATGTCCTACGAGGCATCTCCTACAACTACGATGATGAAGTCAAAGTCATCTACAGTGAGCACAGTCTGCATCTTAGTCAAGCTAGCTCTGGATTTCTTTCGGGAAGTGGGTTTCATGGGGTAAACCTTCCTTTTCTTCAAGGGATAATCCTCATCAACAGGATCCCTAGGCAATGTTACTTTGCCTTGCTTCTGCTGATCTTCTTTTCCGTTGGTTTCTTCTTGCTCTACTTTTTCATCACCCGCTCGACAAGGTGATACTGAAGCAGTTTCTTCCGATGCGCTGCTAAAGTTTTGGACCTCTTCGGTATTATTCCTTATTCTGGGTCCAGAAGTATCCTTTGCTTCATGAGTAGTCTCAGCGATGCTGATTAGTTCAGGGTGTGACATTTCTATGGGGTCAGCGGGGATGAGGAGCTCTGTAGACTAGTCCTTGGTTATCTCTTCGAGGTCCTCCTTTGTGAGCTTGTAGTATGATTGAAACTCTTCTTTATTCTCATCTTCACGCATGGTGATATAAATGTAGTGTCGATATGAGTGGAAATTCATGAGGGGTCGAAACCGATATAGCATGTTTGGCGTCATGTGAGGGACAACTTCAATAGCCCTCTTCAGTTGGAGATAATATTTATGAAATATCGCATTCGACTGCCATTGTTTTCCCATATTGCTCGAGTACCAAAGCATGGTGAACTTCGTAGCGAGTGTCTCGAATGGCTCAATGTCTGGGAAGGTCGCACCTTCCAGGATCTCCCAAGAGGTAAATGCGATGAGGATCAGGAGCCAGCTAAAGTGGAACTCATAGCCCTTATCCTAAGCTTCACGGCAGTCTAGTTCGAGTTGGTTGACCAAGTACTTCTCCTAGTTCATCTGGAGTCCTTCTACACATTTCCTGACGAGGTCAACAACGAATCCTGTGACATGTGTAGGTTTTTTATTTCTCACAAGATTTTCTATGATCAACTGGTAGCCCAGGTGCACTGCACCATTCTGGATGGAAGCTACCTTGTACCCTCACGTTCCCTTTTCTACATCTCCATATGTGTCTTTGATCTTCTGTGCCAATGCGCGATCTGTAGCCTTCACTGGGTAGAAGTCATGTGGGTCAGGTCCTTGCATGCTCAATACAGTGATCCTATGGATCAACGTCAGATCGAATTTGATACGTCATTATAGCCATAGGTAGCCTCCGTGGTAACATGAGAGAAAGATCTTAACACATGCGTTAACCTCCTAGTTCCTTCCAAAGTGTGGAATCTTCATTACATTCAAGAGGGTGGACTGTGCGAGGTTCATAGTCCATGGCTGGGGGATTATTTTCGAGTTCTTCCCCTTCGTTCTGGTCAAGTATTTGTAAGGAGTGAGCATACTATGGTTATTGCAGTATCCTAGGTTGAAGTAGTTGAAATTCAATGTCGCGATCTTATCCTGTTGCGTTCTAATTGCACGTATCCCCTTCGGGAGGTACGCAATAACCATGATGTAATCAAAGTCCCTTGGGACACTGTCATGACTCACCGCGTTGGCTAGAGGCGGGATATAGTCAGGTAATATGGTTGGGATTAGCTTCACGTTTTCCAAGTCATCTCGGTGCTTAGTTATTTTCTCTTATGTCGATTAGGATGGTCCGGATCCACGAGTAGTCAACGGGGAGGCTTGCACTCCTCTCATCGAGGAATCTTGAATACCTACAGACATCACTTTCTCATCCATGAGGTTGATCATAACTTCTTCGATGATTTTATTTGTGGTGATGAGCTCGTCCGAAAAACACTCTTAGATAGGATAAATCAGATGGATGAATGAGTTCTCAAAGAAATAGAACCGGTGTCAATCTTACTAAACATAGCGTGGTAGCAATGAGTTGGATAGGATACAATTCGAAAAAGTGTTTTTGATGCAACAGTCGACGCAATAAGTAGGCAATGGTGTAATGGGTATCTCCAATGGATGAGAAGCCTTCATCAATGTGGTTATGTCCGTTGCGACGCGGTCCCAACGGTATGTTGGAGATATTTCTAGCCATAAACGTTGTTCTAACCATTCGGGGCGTTGGGCTAATGGTTATAATGCTTTCAATGGCTATATTGCTTCACCATGTTGCGTTGTTATGATATCTCGACAAAGTTCCACTTTTGAAAACCTTCCTTCTGCGAAGTCCCCTCTGGAACCTTCTAGAACCTTTCTATCTTTTCTCTCTGCTTACTAAGCTTCTTAGCCTTCTTCCCTATAGTCTTCGTCTCGGTTATCCTCTTTTCATTCTGATTCTTATCTCCTTATGGCATAGTAACTTCGCACTATTGAGATTTTTTCATAGGGTTAGAGAGTAATACCTCTTCTCTATCTGGGGTAGGTGTTCTACTCGTCTGTGAGTCTCCTTGTGTTCTTTCAACTTCGATATCCAAGTTTTTGGTTCTAAGTAGCTTCGATCTATTCTCCTATTCTTCAATCAAGTGTGTTATCCTCCTAGTCATGAAGTATTTTAATTATTGTTTCTTCTGCTCTAAGACTTCCTCTTCTTTCCTTCTGGCCTGATCTATTTCAATCCAAGGGTTTCCTAGTAATATAGCAAATGGGGTGTTGTTCCAAATAAGTTTAAAAATATCAAAATATTCCTCTGTCGAAGTTCCATGAGAACTCATAGATATCTGGGTGATTCTTCCAAATAGGGTTATCAACTTTCCTCTAAATAATCATATTCCTCCCAATGAAGGAATCATATCAGGCTTTCCTAAAGTTTCCCAAGTTCTCTTTGTCATGATATTTACCTGTGTTTCTTCATCTAGAACACAGTCAATGTCGAAGTCTCCTATTCTTGCTTCTATGCATTATTTTTCTTTGAAGATCTCTGATAAGTTGTTATTTCTGTGATCATTTAGGGTTTCTTTCATTTGTAGCAATACATTCTCCGATTCTTTATGGGGTTCTGCCATGGTCTCAGTTTCTTCACCTTCCTCAGGGTTTTCTTGTCTCATATTCATTCTGTCAAGCTTAACAATCATTCTAGGGCAATATAAAACTTCACGATCCATAGCTTTACAAAAAAGACAACTACGTCTTCTACCAGGGAATTCCTTAGCAAGATGTCCCAGTATTCTGCAACTATAACAAAGAGTTAATCCTCTCTTTCTTTGAAATAATCCCCAGACTTTCCTGCACTGCGCACTAGGATCATAGTAGCTTTCCTGCAAAAATTTCTTTCTAGGATCCTGCATCCATTTGTTAGTCCAAACATTCTTTCTATGCATAGGAATAACATATCTTTCACTATTTTTGTCAAATCTACTCATATCAAACCTTCTTTCATCTAGTTGTGCCCTACTTTTCAAGCTAGGACAAAATTTATCAAACATACCTAGATCCATACTTTTGAAACACAAATTTCCACTTATCTTACCTTTTCAATCAAAACTTTTCAACATTCTTACCTTTATCAGAGCACAAAGCTTTAAGATCTTACCTCTTTAACCAAAAATTCGTACTTTACTTTTATCAGAGAACAAAGATTTCAGGTCTTACCTCTTTTCTTCAGATCTGAATTTTCTTCTTGGCACAAAGATTCATAGGTCAAGTAGAATACTATGCACTAGGGCAACAAATCTACGCACAGAGCTTTCGCTTTTCTGTAGTTCCCAGCAATCACAGTTTCATGTCCCGGCAACAGAACCATTTGTTGGCACAGGGGAAGACCCAGGGTTCAACACTTACAACAACGCACCAACAAAACCCTAACTACCGACCCTTTCGACAACACCTACGAAGCAAATGAAGTCTCACCCGAGGTAGAGGCAAGGGTGGTTGCATGACTCAGATGTATGCAACCTTAGCTAGGACACAGATCTATGATTCTAACACCTTAATAGAGAACTTAGTAGTTATATCTCATTAATATTCAGTCTTATTTTACAGCACAGCTAAACCCTAATAATAGATCAACACAGTATTCACACAAATCCAATAGATTCAAGGACTAAGCATACCAACATAGATAAGATCTATCATTCATTCACATTATTCAGAAAAAAGATACCATATTAGATTCTTCTAAGAATATATCAGTGCACTAAGCATTTAACCACATAAACAAGAGAACAACCATAAAGCACAAAGCAACCATAACACGGGATATATGTGGTTCACCCCCACCCTGGGGCTACGTCCACCAAATCTTGTTCTTTCTTTATTTATGTCAATATTCTAGATGCACAGAGCCATGATATCTTACTCTACAGAGGACAGGAGATCTGCGTGCACTCCGCTAGATCCTCCTTCCCTGAGTTACAACACAAAGCCTCTTTGCAATCTCTTACAATCACTTGCACTTAACCTTTCAAATATCACACAGTATGCACAAATAATTTACAATCATCACTTGCACTTAGCATAGCACCAAAAACCTCCTCTCTGACCTTCTCTTACATCACCTAGACTTCTATTTATACATTACAAGGAGGGCCTAAACATGGGTAAACCCATGGGACGACATCCCCATACCCATTACATAAGGCCAAAACCCAAAAATCCCTAAAAAGGGGTTGAGATCCCGCAATCTTCGCTTCAACTTGTGCTCTGCCTTCGACAACCTGTCGAAGTCCCAAAAATAGGTCAAACATGACCAAGGATCCTCAAAACTTGGTCAAGGGCCAACACCTTGTCTGGTCGAGACATGTGAGGCTTGAGGACTTCCACTCAAGGTTTCTACCTTTCTACCTTGATGAGGAATAATTTGAAAATGAGGTCATGTCATGGAATGGTGTCAAGTGAAACCCACAAAAGTCAGGTATGCATTACCTCTTGCCACCAGAGCTCCTGAAGAAAAAGGGGTAGGAAGAAGGAGTGGGGCCAAGTTCTAGCCCAGCAAAAAAGAAGCAGAAGGTTCAAATATCATCGGACTCAGAAGAATAAGAGGATGAGGAACCTCTGGAGTGGAAGAAGAGGACATTTCATGTGTTTCCATAGCTCCTAGAACAGGTCGTGCTATCAGGGAAGGATGTCAACGAAATCCTAGCAGCTTCTTTATAGGGGATGTATCAACCAAGAAACCTCGAATATGAATTTCCCTTGTAAAGGTATTGAACCCATAGCCAATATCCTCAACTATACCTCATACTAGAGCAGTCACTCGAGCTGCCCAAACTATAATCAACATCACAAATGATCCTGAGCTTGATGTTAGCACATTCTCAACCATCATTACTGAGCAAGCTCCATCACCACCATAATCCCCATATCCACCAAAAGAGACCATTGTTCCCTCTCGACCCACATCCCCAAGCCAATGTAGGTGGATAACCCTGACCCTTTCAAGAACTTCAAAGAACCCATTACCTTGGATACTGAAACCTTAGCAAACTAATTGCTCCATCAGTACCTATTTCGGTCACTCTGCCTTTGGAAGAGAGTCAGTAACAAAAAATCCCCTTAGTCACCCCAGAATAACAAGTTCCAATAACCCAGATTCATTTCTCAATAGTCGGTGTTGAGATTCTAATTCTCAGAAGCAAGACTCTAGTAGTTTCATTACATATAGAGACATGAACAAATTCGGTTCAAACAGAACCCCAAAAAACATTCGGACAGAGAACAACATCCTTTAAGGCACAGTTGGAGCCAATACTCCAGAATCCACAACAATGCATATAAATATTACATCTTTTCTTGGTGAAGACAAAGGTTCTCCCTCTACTTCCGACGACTCTAAAGACAAAACTTGCACATCAACTGCAAGGCCCATCCCCAGATGAAGAAGAGGTTGAGACACCCTCAAAACATATGATGGCTAGTGGACTGCCACTGCAAGTTCGATTACCCCTAGACGCCAATACTTCATATGGAGACCTCGCTCAATTTCTGACAACATAGTTAGTGGGCATAATCATATATTCAACCAAGAAATTGGAGCAAAGGATCCAGCATGACGAACAAGAAGCCAACTTTTGGAAGCAAGAAGAACTCCTGACATAGACATGAATAACATAGGAGGAATATTTAAATATTCAGGCAGAGCATAAAGTCAAGAAGGTAAAGGAAAATTTAACAGAGGATTAGACAACGATCAGAAAGACAACGCCTCAGCTACCAAAATCCAACGCAACAAGTGAGCTTGCGGAGCAGATTGAATTAATTCAGGTAGATTGGTATGAGCTGGAAGAAAAAGTAGAAGATATCGAAGTATATTTTTTGGACAGTAAGCGAGAAGTTGAGCTACAACCCAGGAAGCTACAATAGCAACTGGAAAAAGTGGTTTTGGAAGGAAACAATGCAAGAGTAACCTTGCATAAAAGGACTGCAGAGTGCACAACAATTTTGAAAGAGGTTAGTTGTTGGATGGGAATTATTTTAAGGCACAACCAAACATTGGAATACCTATTCTTGCAGATCCAATCGCTCAATGAAGAAGAAGACAACACCCTAGATTTGCTATAATAACAAGCAAAATTTGACAAGATCGAGCAGGTGGAAAATGATCTGAATGCACTGTTTGAAGCTCAAACAATGGGTAAGAAAGAACTAAGAGAGTTTCAACTTGTAGTCTAGGAAGATTATCTACAGATACACCAAGTGGAATCCATAGCTAACTTGGAATGGAACTCTCCATTTGTGTCCAAGCCAAAAGAATTCATTACAGACGCCACCCAACAGTTTGTTGTTGAATATTCACTACTTGCCAGAAAGTGGCAGGACAAAGTGGACAACTTCCAAGACATCAGGAAAAGAGCCCTAAAACTAGTACCTGAGTTAGGCCCTTCATTTGAAGAATCCAAACAAGAAATAACTCAAGAGGGAAGTGGAATCAACTTAGAGACAAAAGATAAAGGTAAACAACATACCAACCTAGAGACCACGAAAGAGCCAAATATTTGACTCGAGACGAGTCAAGGATTGTGGTCGAAGCTTGTTTGGCCCTTCATTTTGATGAATATAATTTGTGTAAGTTATGTTTCATATTAATTTTGGTTAACAAAAGTTGCACAAGCTGCTGAGGATTTGGACAATGGACTAAAGGAAGAAACTGAAAGCGGTTGGAAGGAAAATGCAACATCACTTTTGAAGAAAGAAGTTGCAACAAGATCAAGAAGAATAGAGAACTCTCAGGGTTTCAACAAACAAACCTAGATCGGATTATATATATGAGATCGATATTATTGTAATAAGGTTGTTTATTGTTTTTGGGGTTGTCGTTGTTGTCGCTAGAGTCATTGTTGTTATCCTTCATGTTGTTAGCTTAACATCTTGAGATCTGGGTAAGAACTAGACTGTCAATGTAATAGAGTTTTGTATTATTGTAGAGTTTGAAAGAGAAAGGGAATAAGATAAAATTGTCTCATACTGGTTGGGGAGTATCCTATAATTACTTGTATATATGACTCAAGCCGTGAGAAGAACCTGATACACTAATATAATTGGAGGCCCAAATTTTGAATATATCCTGTGTATTTAGTCTTCTGAATGTATTGAATGTTACTCTGTATTACCTTTTATGTATGATATGCTTAATTTCTTACTTGTGAATGGTGACACAACTCTTTTTATTTCTTCTCAGTTAGGAAATGTTCAGAGCTGCTACATGATTAATCTATCTTGCACAAGACTAACATGAATCTTGATTCGTCGGAGATTTATCTAAGTATTCTCCTTACCCTTCCCTCTCTTTCTCGTCTCGGTTTCACTTCGGGTGAGAATTATTCCCTCTTGGGAAGATGAAAATGTTAGTGCTCTAGAATACTTTGGTACCTTTTGTTGGTAACTTGAGAAGGACCCTGGTCTGATCACTTTTGCACCAACACTACATCCACAAATATTTGGCTTCCTTTCTCTTTTATTTAGTCTACTTCAAAATATGGTGTTGCACGCATTACATATTCCATCATACAATCATGAAAAGGTTCAAGAACCTCTGTGAGGTGGAATATATCACACCGGGATCCTCAGCCTATGACCTAAACCTAAAAATTCTATCTTACTTGACTCTTCTACTATCTTATTACAATCATAGTAACCATCATCAACTCACCAAACTGGCCTCTTTCTCCCAAAAATCAACCAATTGTACCCTTGTAATCCTCTCTGAACCCTCGAGAGCCTCTCTGAACCCTAAAACTAGACTTCCTAGGTTCTTATTTATACAATTTTTTAGGCTTATAGCCATTACAATCTTTATCAAAAACCCTAACCCTATCATGGTTAGGTTTTCCTTCCTTCTCGCTCTACATGCTTCTCTTCTTTCATGTTGCTTTTCCTATTAGCTGTCCTTATCCAAAATTAGGCCTGCGCTCAAAATAGCCTTTCTTCTCAAAACAGGCTTGCACCCAACATGCCCCCAACACTGACATGTGGCTTGTCTCGAGCCACTCAGGTGGTGCATGCTCCCTAAACAACCTTTGCCAAGCTGTGGAATTTTCCTTCTAACTCTTTCCCTTTTGCTCTGCCTTGCGCATATTTCTCTATGATTTCTTCTATCCACTACGTTGTGATATTCTCTTTGAGAGATTGTACGCTCTCAACATGATACTGATCCATTCATGTCTTTTCCTTCTCTAGTTTCACAATTTTTTGTGATGCTTTCTCTTAGAGAGGTTCTGACTGGGATAGCCTTTCCATCTTGTTATTCTACGCAGTCTTCAGTTCTTCCTGCAAGTTCTTCATCTCCTAACTCATTATGTGATGCTAATGTACTTTTTCCTTTGCTTCAACTCGTGGATTGTAATGTATATCACTTCCTCTTGCTAGTCTAACTATTGGACCCTATCATCTTCTTCTACCATTGTCCATAGCTATGCGGTCTTGTCGAACAATTCTGTGACCTTTTCATATTCTTTCTGCATCATTTCCACTTGGAGGGATTCATGTTGTTCCCTTTCAGCCATGACTTCAGGAGGAGTAGTCTGGGTTAATTTTTCTTTAATATCCTCGATCTCCTTCTTATAGTTCTAGAGTGTCTGCACGATGATTTGGATCTGTTCTTCCACATTTCTCATGGCTACCTGCGTGTTGTCTGGAATCCTTGTAAAAAAAATTGTTAGCTTCTTCTCTAAATGATGTGCACATTGATTTACCTTCTCGACCACTAGTTCTAGGGCATCCTTGCCATTTCTAGTTTCCTGCAATTCCATCGCATTTGTCCTTGCACGCAATTGCACTTCTTATGTGACACTGACTTGCAGTTTCTATAGTGCCTTTTTTTGGTATTTTTGCCAGTACCAATAGTACCTGTGCCAGATATTTGAGTGTTGTCTAGGCTATGGCCTCCTCCATCTGCAACATCTTTGATGTTATTGGGAAACTTGGACTTGCTTGCGCTATGGTTTGGATGGTGTCTTCGTCATTCAACACGATCCTTTCCTCTGCTTTTGTCACTTGGGGGATTGGTTAGGTTCCCCTCTCATGCCTTTGTGTTGCTTGTATCTACTCTAAGACCTACCTCATATCAGCCAACTCATTCTATATCCTTCCTCTTTGGTTTCTGGCCTCTTCAAATTCCTCTGCTGCGCGATTTTGTACTCTCTCTATGACAATATTGGCATCATCCTCAGTGATTGTATACTCGGGTATTTTCTTATGCACCTTGGCCTTCTTGCGCGACCCCCCTATATGTATAATTGATCACTTGGGTGGCACTATTTCTTATGGAGTCATTTACGAAGGGGTTTCTTGTGTTTTTGTGTCCCCCCTTCCCTGTTTTTCCTGCGTTGGGGCAATGTCCTTCTTTTCTAACTACGCATCCTTCTTTGGAGCACTGCCCTTATTCTGTTGTGACGTATTTTGACTATGCTTCCCACGTTGTCCTGGATGTCGCTGAGATACCAAGAAAAGGTGTTGGCATTGACACTTCTTCCTTTGGGGTCTGAAATGATTCCCATTGATGTGTACCGTGCTGCATGACAACGACCTACTCTATCACAAAATAGGAGTACATAGGATCTTTCCACTTGATTGGCGCTATCATAATAAACAACCATGAGTAGTTAAACTCTATTCCCAAGTCCTCCACACATCCTTGTAGTCATCAAGGAATAGGTTCAGTAGATATGGGGACTAGCTGATCATGGTTCCATTTTCACACTGTGCTGCAACTGTGACTACCCTTACAGAGACCTCCTCCTTGCGGCATTTGCATAGAAATTTTCACGCCATTAGTTTCATGGCCATCCTCATGGCTGCGTTGTTGATTCTCTTCATGATAATTCTGCGCGGGCCTCTCTCTATCCCATATGTCTTCTTCATCTCTTCGGTGAGAGCCTTTTCTTTAGTCATGTCATCCAGGTACTACGTGGGAGTCTCGTCGTTTGATGGCATGCTTGTGAGGAAGGTGATGATTTCTACATCGATGGATATCGGTTCCTCTAACCATAAGAATCCTCCATGGAGTACTGCCATCAACTTCTTGACGTAGTTATTCAACTATTTTCCCCTACCGAGTTAGGGAATCTCGACCAATTTTAAGATCCTTGTGTTTTTCAGGCCTGCCGCCCATTTCTTTGTCTACAGTATTGGGTCTCCAAATGTCCGTGTGCCTAGGCTCTCCATGTACACTTGTTGCACAAATTCTGGGAAGTTGTTGGTGTCAGACACATCGTGGTCTGAGTATCTTAGCCTTTCCATGCACCTCAATAGATGTGGCATGGCTTGTACCCCCTCTGGAATGAGCGATAGCACAATTGAGGTGTCGGGCTTCTTCTGTGGGGACTGTGCGATGGGTTGTTTTCCCTTTCCTCTTACCGATGTGGTAGAGGTTCCAGACTTTGGCTCTCGTTCTTCCCCACTCAAATATGGATTCCTTGTGATTTCTTCAAGCTGTCCTTCCTCCTGTTGTGTGGACCTTGCCACCGATTGTGGTCTCGCCTCTTTAGACTCTGTCTGCTGGATATTTCCCCCATTTTTTCTATTGGATGCTTCGGACCTCGCAGGTTATTGTGGGTTACCTGTGGAAACTAGTCTATGACCCTGCACACTATTGTGTGATTCAATATCCATCTTGACCGTCATCGGGGCTTTTTATTCTTCCTCTACTAGTGTGGTGCTCACTGGTTCAACTTGTGGCGAGGGAATTGCATCGACATCGACGATTCCCTCCCTCTATGTAGTTTCCTGCTCCACCTCTGTGATTTCTTGCAGTGACTGAAGATTGTTGCATGTTTTTCGTGTTGTTTAGTTTGGTGCGCCAACCTTTGGAGGTTCCATCGTGGGTACTTCTTTATTTCTAGATTGAGCTTCGACTGCTTCGATTCTCTATACTCGTCTGTTTGCCTCTCATATTTAGCTTCGTAGGTTTGCAAA
Source organism: Picea sitchensis (assembly GCA_010110895.2). Taxonomy (NCBI): domain Eukaryota; kingdom Viridiplantae; phylum Streptophyta; class Pinopsida; order Pinales; family Pinaceae; genus Picea; species Picea sitchensis. The sequence goes on along the minus strand of SNQJ01S0001150.1, from coordinate 12,312 downwards.
TGCACAATAAGTCTTGTTTCACCCACGTTTTCGTTTTATAGAGGGCGTCATAATTTCCATGAATCCTCTCAGAGAATATTCTTTGGTTGTTATTAATGAGTTGAAGCTTGTCGAGTATGCTTCATTCAATTCCATAAATTCCCAATTCACTCCTTTTTTCCCTAACGACCATTTTTTTCTTTTCTAACCGTTGGCCCCTTTTCCGGTGCACACCACTTTTTCAGTGCGTTGTGCATTTTTGCTGTGGTTTTTCCATAGTGCATGGTGTTTATTTTCAGTCAACCATATGCTACACGTGGTCACTTTTTATTTTTCCACGCTGACTCCTCTATCTCTGCACTCAATATTTCCCAGCATTTTTGTATTTTCTTTCTTTTCTACTTTTGTATTCCTTTTTTCCTCTTTTTCTCCTTTTTATTTATTTTTAACATTTTTCTGTCCTAATCTCTTCTATAGTACACTATATACATGCCTTTTTCACTATGCTATAACTTTTAGGGGTTAGTAAGTCGAATGTCCCTATATAGTTTCAGTCGACTGTCGTTGATCATTCCTTTCAGTTATGTACCTCGCAAGTCCTTTAGTTATACAGATCCCCCATCTGTGACAATATTTACTTCATATGGCCCTATCCAATGCATTCTAAACTTACTAGGATGTTGAAAAAATTTACTGTCATAGAGAAAACCTAGGTCTCCTTCCTTAAAATTATTCTTTTTAATATGTCTGTCATGCCATGCTTTGTCTCTTGCTTTCTGTAATTCCTGGTTAAATCCTGTCAGAATCTTGTCTTATTTTATTTCCATTAGTTGACTTAACCTTTACTTTACTGCGCCTCTTTCTGTCATGTTGGTAATTGCTGCTACGCGCAGACTGGGTACCAGAAATTCTAATCACACTACTGCTTCCTACCCATACACCAATCTGAATGGTGTTTTTTTTGTCAACTTCTTATATGTAGTCATATATGCCTACAGTACTACTGGTATTTTCAATTCCCAATCATATTTGTTGACATTGCATATCTTAGTCAAATAATTTTCCAAGATCTTATTGAAGGCTTCTACTATTCCATTTTCCTGAGGATGGTATGGTGTACTCTTCTAGTGACAGACTTTAAACTCCTTGGTTATATCCTTGATGGTGTTATTGATAAAGTGAGTTCCTTGGTCACTCATCAAAATCCTTGGACATCCAAATATGGTGATCACTTTCTCAAACAAGGAGTGTGTTGTTGTCTCTGTGCTACAGTATTTGATTGGTGTTGCTTCTTCCCATCTTGTTAAGTATTAAGTCGTAGTAATGATATATCTAGCTTCTGACCTTTTTTCTAGTGGATTAATTGTTCCAACAAAGTCTATTTCCCATTTTTCAAGTACCTACAAAGTTACTTGTGGTCTTAGGGGCATCTCATCCCTTTTGTTGGGTTTGCCAACCCTCTAATAGACATCACATTTATGGAAATATTCCTTGGCATCTCTATGGAATGTTGGCCACCATAATCCTGGGTGTAATACCTTCTGTGCGGTAGATTTTTGTGCATAATTTCCTCCAGATATTTTTATAACCCTAAATTGCACCACACATGAAGACCTGGCATCAGGCCATCTTACTTACTATTTTTGCCAAGCCAATATAGAACAACTCTTCTTAAAAACACAATTTTTGAAGATGTATGTGCCCTGCACCACTACTGCCCATGTATGTATGCTAGATGCACCACTACTACCCGTGTACGTACTCTATTTGCGCCATTATAGCCCGCGTATACCCACAAAAGTTGCAAAAAATAAAAAGTTGCAAGGGATTCATTGAGATTACGGGCTATTGGGTAGTTTCCCAACCAATTGACCACCTATATCCCTTCACCCAACTGAATAACCATCTTTTTGTCATATAAAAAGAGGTGTTGGGGTCTCATTCCAAGGAGAAACATAGCAACAGTGAAACTCTGCCCATTTTGCTTTCCCCCCTTGCCCCAAGAATTTGCAGCCACATTGTGAGTTTTGAGCCAGAATTCCCTAATCTTGCGTTTTTCCTCATCCATAAGCTCATGCCCATTCTTTAGAGAGAAGTGTGAGAGAAGAATGATACATGGAAAAAGTTGGAGCTTGGTGAAGAGGAACCCATGACCGGGTTCGAGGAGTAGTCAGCGATCTCATTTTGTAAGTAACTCTGTGAGATTAATATAAAGAATTACTTTTTCCATCCCACCATATGATGTGTTCAATCTTCATGTTTTATTTACATTTTGTTATGACCTCTAACCCACTAATTCATATATATAATGCATGTTCGTATTTGTTTGTTTGTCTTTTGGTGAATGCAAGTCATCCTTGGGAAGAGATTTGCAGTCAAGAAGCGACTAAACGCATAGGGATCGACACCGGATGCAGAGTTTAAGGTATGACTATTGGATCCGTATACTTTGTACTTTATGCATGAATGTGGGGTGTTGTCGGGATAGATGTTAAAAGTATGATACTTTAGACGGTTAGCTCTGCCTACACTTTAGAACCCTAGTGTAGTCCATAGGGGGGTTTTCCCACTATAGAAGCTATCCCTTCATGAGATTCTGCTAAAATTATGGGCCTTTCATGTTCTAATACACACCTTCTAAAAATTCTATCTGCACCCATCTTGTATAAGTGTCCTACAATAATTTGATAGTATGCATCTCTAACTACCAGATTTTTGTTCTTTGCAGTGTTAAACTCTTGTGGTGCAATCCCTGTACTTATATATTCAATAATATTAGCAAAGTATTAATCAACTACCTGTACTGAAAATAGTTGTGCATCAGGGAAGTTGTCTTCCAAGTTAGTAGGTTCCTCTCCATTAGTTACCCTTGATAGGTGATCAGGTCCTGCTTTCAACTTCCCTATTTTGACTATCACTTTAAAATAAAATTCTTGGCATAACAATAGACATCTACGGATCCTCCCCCCCAACATTGGATTGTTGACTAGATATTTGATGGTAGAGTGATTTGTGAAAATTTTAAAGTGTTTACCCAGTAAGTAGTGTCTGAATTTATACAACGCATATACCATGGCTAGGCCTTCTCTTTATGTGGTCTAAGTCCCATGCTTCTGGTTGCACTAGAAATGCTCCATGTGCTATGCCTGATGCATCTACATGGACATAAAATGTCTTTTCTCGATCTAGGAATACTAGGATAGGTGTTGTGACCATATTTTTTTTAAGGTGTCCAACCCTTATTGACAGTCCTCATTCCACTGAAATCTGGTATCCTTCTTTAACAATTTTTCCATTGGCGCAATAATTTGTGCATACCCCTTTATAAATTTATTGTAATAGCCTGTATGTCCCATTGTTTCTCTTAACTGGTGCACTGACTTTGGTGGTGGTAAATTTACAATCACTGCAAACTTAGCAGGATCCACTAGTAAACCTTGTTTACACACTATATGTCCCAAAAATATCCCAAAATGTGTCCCAAAAATGCATTTCTTGATGTTTAATGATATCTGACACTTCCTACATCTTTCCAAAATTAGTCTTAACACTTCTGCATGGTCCTTTAATAGACTATATACAGTCCATTCATCCATATATACTTCTATAAAATGATGTATGAATTCCTTAAAATAAGCTATGACTACTCTTGAAAATATGGCTAATGCATTGTTCATCCCAAATGGCATGATTGTATATTTATAGGATCCCCATTCTATAGAAAAATTACTCTTATACCTGTCCTCTAGATCTATTTTGATCTGATGGTAGCTTGAGAATCCATTTGTAAATAAATATGCTTCCTAGCCTCCCACATTCTCTAAGACTTCATCTATAAAAGGGGTAGGGAAAGGGTCATGTAAGAAAGCATCATTAAGTTTCCTTAGATCTACACAAATCCTTATCCCCCCTTCTTTATTTTATTAGACTACCATAGGACTTATCCATTTAGATTCCTCTATTGGTTCTATGATACCAACTTCCAACATTCTGTTAATTTCTTCTTTCACTTTCTATTTATATACTGTATTTAGTCTGTAAGGTCTCTTTATGACAATTCTTGACTCTGGTTTGAGAGGTATTTCATCTCTCCTAACTCTCCTGCTATGCCTTTCATCTCTGTAAAGGTTGCTGAGAACAGGTCACTGTATTCGTGCAGTAACTCTATTATTCTTTCTATTGTTTGTTCATCCCAATAGTCTCCAATACTTTCCATTTAGGATTTTTAGTTGTCCCAATGTTGACTTTCTTAACTTTGATTGGTGGAGCAAATACTTTTGGCTCCAGAGATGGACCTTCTATCTCTCTTTCTACTTCAATTTATGTAATATGAATGTTGTGTGGATCATCCTGATCTAGTGCTTCCTCTTCAACGTGATATCATGAAAGTAGTTTTTTGATTGTCTGTCTGTTCTGTTGTTGATATTATGTCATGAGTTCAACCTCTGGTTCATCAATAAATATCACTCCTCGGATCTTCTTCAACACTTAATCAATGTTGGGGTTATCATGTTCAAATAAGAAAGTTACTACATAGTTATGTTGTAATGTTGTCCATTATGTAGTGCCTTTGCGCATCTCCTTGTCTATATACCAGTTCTCTAGGATTCCTTCCAATGTATGCTTAAAGTGATGAGGCAATTATTCTGGTGGTGTCATCCTCCATTGTGTCTTTCACTTCTCCAAGTGTTTTGTTGGTGTTACTTTCCCATCATACCTCTGCATTTTATTGCTCTCCTATTGTGTGAAAAATATAATGCATAATAATTGTTTACATTAGTACCAATCCTGAATTGTTTATTTTTGTGCACCCCACCATCTTGCAGGTGTGGCCTTGAGTGCAATATCTAAGACTTGAGTGCAATATCTGATTTTATATTACTTCTTCTTCATATTTTGTTAGAAATTACTCTAAGTCATTTACCCCATGAAAACTGGGAGGTTCTCTTATCTCTTTACCAACCCATCTTACTGCGTGGTCTATTCGTGCACACCTTATTGTGGAAACTTCATGGAATTGTTGTTGCCAATTATCCAAACCTGTGTCTGAATCATAATCACATTATGTAATTCTTCTCCAGCTGAGTACCCCATTTGAAATTGGGTTAACATAATCCTCTTATCACGTGGTGGTTATGTATAACTAATTTATTTCTTCCAAATCCAAACAAGTGGGTTCTACAAACCTTTCTCCTTATAAAGGATCTAATGGTGCAATGAATCTATATTCCGCTGATTCAAATGTCATTTTCCTTGTCTTCAATTTGATTATGGCTTGGTTATCAAATGACCAATCCAATCCAAGAAATGTTGGATAAGGTGTTGTTCCATCTACTATCTCTATTACTTCAAAGTCTTCCATAGTGCGCACTCCATCCAAATATAATGCCTCCCCTTTAATCCTTCCAATTGGTAACACTTTATGTTGATTTGCTAATTTCAACTAGAAAGGTGAATAGCATAGTGTGAGTTCTCCCATACACTGCCATGTCTTCTTCAGTAAGACATGTTGAAATATTGTAACTGTAAAGAGTATTCTACTTATTATTATTATTATTATTTGAGTCATTTATTTATAGATCAAATCCCCTTTTGTGGATTGATCATGTCAGGCATTGTAATTGACCAAATCCCCTTTTGCGGATTGGTCAAAACCTAATTGTATTATGCAAATTAAGAAGTTGGCCCCTAGGCCTAATTAAAGTGGTTTTTACCACTAAGAAGACAAGTCGGCCTTGCCCAGTGAAGAGACACCTTTTCAGCACTTGCCAGTTTGTATAAATAAAGGAAGCCAACGACTCATGTGTTCACTCACTCATCTCACTCATCTAGTGCACAAGTTTGAAGGAAGTTGCAGTTGACAGTTGCCGAAAGAAGGAAGAGAGAGAGGCACATTGCTCAGTGTTGAATATTCTCTAGTGTTTAGTTTATTGTCTTGGCATTGTATTGACTATCTATATTAAGGAATTTTTTGTTGGGTTTTCTCCCCCATGAGGATTTCCCAAGATAAATGATATGTATCTTGTGATTTTGTTTTCTCTCAGTGATCCTACCTATTTTTTGTTATCAAGTAAATTGAAAAGAAACATAATAATAGCTCAAAACTTTAACATGGTATCAGAGCTAAGATGATGAGCTAACCTTTCACTGGATAAAGAAAAATGTCACTGTTGTCGTACAAGAATATTAGGGATTTTTATTGGAGAGGAATGTTTTCCTAAAAACCATCTAGAAAAGTGCACCCTACCCTAGTGAATCTTTTGGCACCTTTGATCTAAAAATGAAGAAGACTTGAAATCTTGAAAATATTTGCACGTAAAGTTTATGTGTTAAAAGCAAATGGATCAACTTTGCAACACACCATTAATAGTATTTACTCATTCAATATGCATATAAACAACAGCATAATCAATGAACAGAAAACACATAACACAACAAATGATAAAGGAGTTCACCCCTCTCTTGGGCTACATCTCCTGGTCCAGCTTCCAATGGATCATTTGTATTATTTGCTCAAAGTGCTCAAAAATGTGCTTTACAATGCTCAAACTATCAAATATACTGCTCCAATGGCTTCAGAACGTCCAAAAACCCCTAGTAGGGCTTTTTCGGCACCTCGTTTGGCCAAAAAACGAAGAAGATAGGCTTCCTTGAAGTCTCATCTTCAAGCTTGTTGTCTCTGCATCTACAAATTGCACTCTTGTTCATTCAACCTAGCACAAATGCTATTTAAAGCGTAAAAACCCGGCACCAAATGAAACCACGCCAATAGTGTGAACTGTAGGATGGTTATGGGTGCGCCAGCCCCTAACCGCCAAGCTCTCGAGCACATACGGTCACCATATGACCTCGGGCTAGCACAAAAACTCAACCATTTTAAACTCCCACGCTCTCTGTTTTGGTCGCATGCGGTCACACATATAACCACGGGCCAACATTTGAAAACCCCGCGCGCAATCAACAGAGGGCATGGTCATATGGTAGTGTTAGTGCGACTGGGGGTTGGGGCTAAGCCCCAGCCCGAACCCCCGTGCCGACCAAAACATAAATCAAACTTAAATACATTGTAAAACATATAGTTTACAAGTAACACCATGTGGGCTAGTGGTAGCCCACACTCTACCAAAGCGCGGAGCCATAGGGGAGGTTCGGGGTTTGACTCCCATGGACTCTATACAATTTTAAACAACAACCAATACAATGGTGCCATGTGGCAGCCCATGACTGGGCCACGTGGCACCACACCATTAACCAAAAATGATGCCACGTGTCACATCACAATTTGACCACATCTGCCAATCAGAAAATGCCACATCATCACAAGCCACATCAGTGTACGAATGTACGGTCTCTGCCATGTCATCGTACGGCCCTTGCCACGTCAGTCTATACGGACTGCACAATCAACATCCTTTTTTTTACCTATTTGACGATTCAAACAGATCGCGATATATCTCGCTCCCGACGTCCGTTTGAGACAAAACGAGTTGCGTTGGATTCTCAACGACGAGGCATACGCTCTCATTTGATTTGAAGTCATTCCAAGCACTTTGAATTTTTGAGCAAAATTTGATCCCCTGATCACACCTCCCCATTGGGAAGCTTTTGGACCTCCAAAAGACTATTTCAGTCTATATGAAGATGAGGGTATAGTTCCATCATGCTTCCAACCTCAATCCACTTGGCCTTGCTTGGATTGGTACCTTTAAGACCAACTCGAAGATACTCCACATTTCCTCGTTTTGAAGTTCGCATTCTCCTGTCAAGGATGGTGTCTTCATGCCGTTCTGTAAGATATTCTGGGGAAAAATCATCTATAGAAGGAATTTGAACATGGTCTCCATGATCATCAATCAACGGAGGCTCATACAATTACAAATTCTCAACATTAACAACTGCATACATTTGCATATAAGGAGGCAAATCTAAACGAAAGGCATTATTACCAATCTTGTCGATAATCTTGAAAGGACCATATCGAATCGGTTTCAATTTTTTACCTACTCCTTTAAGCGTCT
>SNQJ01S0001149.1:377432-387475 GCA_010110895.2 Picea sitchensis | reverse complement strand
GAATACAGTCCCAATGTGTGTTGTGTGCTCGATCATCATATGTGCATGCATACCTGGTTGAACTTCTTCTTGTCGAAAATCTCTATTGACATTATCATCGTTTCTTTCTTCAATATTTGCACGTTCTTGTTTCTTTCTCTTATAAAGCTCTTTCCTTTGTTCGATTTGGCGAGTATCGTCTCGAGTGCGATCATATTTTCTCTTGCGCAAACTTTTGTTTTCCACGACTTTTATAGTTATCTGTAAAAGATATGTTCAACAAAGACTTCACCTTGAAAAAATGCTAACATTTATCTTTCAACATATAAATTGTTATTCCAATAAAAACTTGAACAAACATCATTTACCTTATTCAACAAAAACCAAAAAGATGATTCGAAACTTTGTTTAAGTGCTCTAGAAAACCACCATGTATCGAAATCGATCCTCCGATTAAGCCTATGGAATAGAGGGAAGAAATAAAGAAAGAAAAGAATACAGCTGCAATTACTAATAGAAATGCTTTGAAATCCCTATCCTCGAGCTTATATCTGTCTGTACATCCGATGAATTGTGTTAAATGTGTTCGGCCGAAAGCCTATTTATTCAATTTGGCGTGAAAGAAAATGATATGACGTGTCATTTCATTTTTTCCGATGGACAGAATTCGTTTGACTGTCTTTCGGCCGAAAGAATGGTTTTTCGGCCGAAAAACTTGGAAACCGTTCAATTTTGACAGTTTCCGTTAGATTTTAAACTTTCGGTCGAAATATTATTTGTTAGGATGAAAAAAAAAAATAGGGACTGAAAACTAAAACCAGAGAATTGTCCCAAGATTAACTAAACTTCGGAGGTTGCGGACTCCTGCAAATACTGAGAATTTGGTTTCAAAAATGACACCAGCATTTCCAAAATTGAATCTACTTTCAATTCGTATAATTTGTTTTCATTTTCTTTATTTTTATCTAATTTTATTTAATTTTTTTTAAAAAATCACTACATAATATTTTCAGCAGACATTATGATTCGGTGAAATGAAATATCGGTATCTCTAAAAATATACAGTGAAAAAAATTGAAAAAAATATATTCATAATCCTTAAACTGTTCTTTTCGAAAGGGTATATTTAAATTTTAGTTTTAAGTAAAAATTAAGATAGATACAAGGTGTAGAAAAACATGTGTTTAAAATCTGCAACGTTTTCAGTTTGATCAACTTCAAAAAATTCTAGAAATTATAATATTCATCTGTTAGATTCAAAATTATAGTCATAATAAAATAGAGTCTTTGTAGATTGTTGCAATATATTTTGTTTCTTAAAAACATAAGTTTAATAATAGATACATTGTTGTAGAAAAAAGTAACTCATTATCATTCCTTTTATGTTTAAGGAACATACTATTAAACAATTGTCAAATTGACATATGAAATCGTGATTAAAAAAAAATTGAAAAATAGTCATTGGAAAGCTAACACAATTCTTCACAAGTTTTGTTTTTACTGTAAAGTGAAATTCTAAAAAAAAAAAATACTTTTGTATGCCAGAAATTGAAGAACTTGTGAAAATACAGTTTTTTTTCTAATAAAACAAGCAAAAGTGTAACCCATCTTCATGATTTCACCCTTCTCCATTGTAAAACTTAGGCAAATTTTAAAATTGACCTTTATTATGTTGTGTTAAGAAAAATCATCAAGTGTGCATCATCAAATGGCTTGCAAAGAAGTTGGACCCACCACTACAAGTGGGCGCCTTGCATTGGGATATGTGTACCATGCCTTGAGATTCGTGACACTGTAGTGGGATCTGTGATGTTGCCTTGGGATCCATGTACATGTATTTGGCCATATCTACTGACATTGAGATCCATGCCATTTTTCTTGGAATATGTATACTTCATTGGGATATGTGTCACTACATTGGGATCTATAATAGTGCATCGGGAGATGACAAGGATGCCACACCATCACAAATACCACATGGACCACTCCGGGATGGCTTTGTTTCCTAGTTGGACACCTTCACTCACACACATACTTGATTACTCCCTCCTGGACCACACGTGGGAGGTTTGTTGAGATGGTTGAGGACTTCTAGGAGGTGGTTACACATGGTCACAGGGTGTTACAATGGTTACAGGTTGTTACGACAATGACCACACTATTTTATTGAGGAGCGCCCAACATTGAGGAGCCACACATGCCACCTTGCTTTGGATGCTCACTTTGGACGTCCCACACATGTGTCATGACATAACCCTTATTTGGAGGTTGTTGCACTTGGGCCCTCATTTCATGGAGTTATTTTGAGGAGCACCCTAGTTCTTGGGCATATTGTTGAGTATTCATCACGCATTTGAGGGACGTTGGCACCTTTTGAGGAGGGTGCTCTTTTCCTTAGCCCCTTTGGACCACACGAGTGACTTATGGTCACATTCTTGACCACTTTTGAGGAGGGCTCTCTTGTATTTGAGGACTTTGAGGTTATGCCCACACATTGTATTTTTTCATGGATTTGACTTGAGCTCATGGTTTTATGCGCGAGGTTTGAGCTAGCACATTGTATCGAGAAGGCTCATTATCTATATAAGGAGAGAGCCTCCTCATTTTCATTTGTTGGAGACTATTGAAAGATTTTCCTACTAAGTTTTATTGTGCTTCTACTATTTTTTCTAAAGTGTTGTTCTAGCATATTACAAGGCTTGTTGGCATTTTTCCAAGTGTGCTAGAGGAAGGAGTTACTACAAGGTTAAAGAAAGGCACCTTGCTCCACCTGAGAGGGAAATCAAGGTATAGAACTCTTGCCTTATTCCCTATGATCATTATTGTGTGTTTCCTTTGTATTGAGGTAAGACATCCTAGGGCTCTTCCCTCTTTCCCTGGCCAAACCCTAAGTTCACTTTGTTAGTACTTGGGAGAGGATTCGTAGAGGACCATCCCCCCCATCCATGCTTGAAGAACCCACCTATCCTAGTTAACGCTTGAGAGTCCTCTTTAGTGCCATCAACATTGACTCATTTTACAAAAACTTCACCTAGAATAGATATAGGGACCCCATAGCACTTATTAGGCACTAGTCTTATTGATCTCTTCACCAAAAACCCAAAAAACTTAACATCATTTTCCTTCTTTCTTGTTATTTTTCAGTCTAGGGTTTTGAAGGTTAAATTTTGAGTTATATTGTTGGATCCAAGGTTTAATTGTTAGATCTTGTTTAATTTGGATCTCACTTGTGCTAACCCCTTCATTTCATGCTAGATCTTTAAAGGTTTGCATAAGTAGACTAGATCGACTAGCTGAAATCAAGCGTTTGGATCATGTTCCTTGTGCTTTGTATTCTTAAATCTAACCTATCTCAAGCTTAGACTCTAAGGTGTTTGATTTTACATATCTCTTTGAGTTTATCTTGCCAATGCTTGGAAAACATATGGTTTAATATTGAATTTTCTACCACTCATCTTTGTTGACAAGGGTTTCATGGTCTTATTTGCAATATTGGGTTATTTTCATGGTCATAACACTTGAAATGAGTAAATCAATGCTAAACTTATTGCAATGCTTTCATCAATAAATGAAACATCTTGTGTTTGGGGTGTGCAATTTGATTTCTATTTACTTATGGTGGATTTAATGTTAGAGTTTAAGCTATTATTAGGTTTCTTTTCAATTTACTAGATAACCATAGCATAGATAGGATCACTGAGAGAAACAAAATCAAAAGATACACATCATTTATCCTGGGAAACCCTCATGGGGAAGAAAACCCAGAAAAAACTTTCTTAATATAGATATCCAATACAATGCCAAGAGAATAAACCAAACACTACAGAAAGTCCTATCCCAAGTAATGTGCCTCTCTCTCTTCTTCTCCAACTACAGCTCCAAACTTGCGCTCTAGATGATCGAATGAGTGAGTGAACAAATGAGGTGTTGGCCTCCTTTATTTATACAATCTGGCAGGTGCTGAGAGTAAGTTTATTTTCACTAGCAAGGCCAATTTATTTATGGGTGGTTAGAACCACCTTAATTTATTCTAGGGGGCGACTTCTCATTTTTCATATTACAATTAGGGTTTGACCAATCCGCAAAAGAGGATTTGGCCATTTACAATGCCCGACATCATCAATCCACAAAAGGGTATTGATTTAATGAATAATACATCAATAATAAATAGAATACTCTTTGCAGTTACAATATTTCAACACTCCCCCTTAACAAGAAGGGTATTTTACAACAACATCAAGCGATGGAGAGAAGGCAACATCATCAACAACATCTAGAACACTGACTGGCATATCTATAAATCATTTGAAGTTTTTATCATCATCAATATCATCAACAACACAGCAAAAAGGCTGGAGCATCATCAACATTAGCACTAGGCTGAGAGTCTTCAGCACAAAGCTGGCATCACAGCACGAAGTTGGCGACACAATATCATCAGCACGAAGTTGGCATCACAGTACGAGACTGACAACACAACATCATCAGCATGAAGCTGGCATCACAGCACAAGGCTGAAAACACATCATCACAGCACGACGTTGGCAACACATCATCACAGCATGAGGCTGGCACATCATAATAGCACGAGGTTGGCACATCATCACAGCATGAGGCTGGAATCACAGCACTAGGCTGGCAACACAACATTACTCCCCCTTTCGAGAGAGGTCCTTACGGACTACACCAATCTTATCTCGAAAGTGCTCAAACTTTACACAAGATAGAGACTTGGTCAACACATCAACAACCTATTCATCTGTGCTAACATATTGGAGCTTTATGGCTCCCCTCTGCACCATATCACGGATGTAATGATATCGGATCTCTATTTGTTTTGATTTTTCATGGAACACAAGGTTCTATGTCATCTTTATGCAGCTCTGGTTATCACATAGGATCATGGTTTCTTCCATATCTAGATCGAATAGACCTGTCAACAACTTCTGAAGCCATATGGCTTCACAGGTGGAGGAACATGTAGCAATGTATTATGCTTCTGTTGTGTTGAGAGTAATGCTTGATTGTTTTTTACTCTGCCATGAGATCATCGTTGACCCTAGACTGAAGCAACATCCTGAAGTGCTCTTTCTATCAGAGACACTTCCATCCCAATATGAATCAGTATAACCACTCAGTCTAAAGTCATGGTCTCCATCATAACTGAGACCACAATCTAATGTACCCTTGAGATACCTCATCACATGTTTTGCAACAACTAGGTGAACAGGTCTGGGCTCTACTAGAAACCGACTCAAGGTGTTCACAGCAAAACATATATCTGGCCTGGTGTTCGTTAGATACATCAATGATCCAATCATCTGTCTGTACAACGTAGCATCAATCAATTCTGACGAAGTATCAAGCAGGAGCTTCAACTTTGTTTCCATGGGTGTATTCATGGACTTTCACACGAACATATCAAATCTCTTCAGTGTTTCAACTGCATACTTCCCTTGGTTAAGGAAGATCCTCTCTGGGCTCTGCCAGACCTCAAGACCTAAGAAATGGTGCATTAGGCCAAGGTCATTCATCTCAAATTCTACAATGAGCTTCTTCTTACATTCAGTGATGAGTTTTTCTTCTCCAATTAAGAATAAGTCATCAACATACAGCAGCAATATAACAGGCTCATCATTCATAACCTTGAAGTAAAGGTTAGAATCAGCTTTACTCTTGGTAAAGCCCAAGCTCGTCAGAAAATTGCCAATCCTTCCATACCAAGCTCTAGGATCTTGTTTCAATCCGTACAGAGCCTTCTTCAACTTGCAGGCATGAGTCTTCCTATTTTCAACTTCAAATCCTTGAGGTTGTTCTATATACACTTCTTATTCAATGACACCATTCAAAAGGACAGTTTTCATGTCCATCTGGTGTAACTTCCACTTCATCTTAGCTGCAAGGGCTATGATGGTTCTGATTGAAGTGTATCTGGCTATAGGAGAAAACGTCTCTTCATAATCAATGTCTTCCTTTTGAGAAAATCCACGAGCAACAAACCTTGCTTTATATTTCTCAATACTTCCATTAGCAACATGTTTTATTTTGAAAAGTCATTTGGAAGATACCACATCCTTTCTCTTCGGTCTGGGAACTATTTCCCATACATCATTATTTATGATGGATTGGTATTCTTTTGTCATGGCATCTGCCCATTCTTTTTTTTGAATGGCTTCTTCAAAGCAGGTAGGTTCCTTCTCTAAGAGATCACACATCAAAGCCATATAACTGGAGAATGGCTTGGGTTTCTTTACTTGTCTTATAGTTCCTTCAGGGACACCATACTTCTCTCCATCTTGAATAAGTTCTCTTGCTCAGGCTAGCTTTCTCTTGTGGGAAATCGTCATCTGGGGAGGTTCTTGAGATTCTATTATGTCATGGTCTTCTAGAATCTCCTCATAAGGGGAAGCTATGACTCCTCTCACTGGTTCTGCAACTCTGGGAGCTGCAGGTTCCTCTTCATATACTTCTTCAAGCTGGCAATTTCTTGATTTATTGAGTGTTGCATCTTCATCAAAGGTTACATCCCTGTTGATCGCAATATGATGGTAACCTAGTATATAAACTCTAAAGGCCTTGGAGACCTCACAGTATCCAACAAATATTATCTTCTTTCCTTAAGGGTCCATCTTGGTTCTCTTCTCTTTTGGGATATGTACAAATATTGGGCAACCAAATATTTTGAGATGGTTTACTTCTGGCTTCTTTCCGGAGAACATCTCTTCGGGGGTCTTGAACCCAAGTGCACTATGGGACAATTTGTTTTGTACATATATTGTTGTTTTTGTTTCTTCTTCCCATAAGCACATTAGAAGATCTTGATCATGGATCATGGTCTTCACTGCTTCCATTATAGTTATGTTCTTTCTTTCTGCTACACCATTTTGTTGAGGATTGTAGGGAGTGGTGAGCTCCCTCTTGCTCCCGACATCTTTGCAAAAGTTTGCAAACTCTTTTGAGGTGTATTCTCCTCCATTATCTAACCTAAGTATCTTGATATTTCTTTTAGAAAGATTCTCTATCAAGGCTTTGAATTCCTTGAATTTATTGAACGCTTCATCTTTTGATTTCAAAAAGTAAACCCAGGTTTTACAAGAATACTCATCAATAAAGGATACATAGTATACATACTCACTGATGGAGGATGATGGCATTGGGCCACATACATCTGAGTGAATGAGCTCTAGGACTCCTTCTGTTTTATTGTCTCTCTTCGAAAAAGGGTTCTTGATGTTCTTTTTGTTGATATTATGGTAGCTGCAGGAGGTATTTACCTCCACATGTAAACCTAACGAGGATAGAATACACTAGGAAGCAAGGAGAAACCCTAATGAGTTGGCTAATAACCCTAGAAAACTTGTTGGCTCAAGAAGATAATTTATATTAGGTTATTAGCCTCCAAGAGAAGAAGTCGGCCAAAAATAATAATATATACTGAACAGACAGATACCCAGAATGAGAAGTCGTCCCAGGTAGTTAGCCGAAATTAGTATAAATACAGGAGGTCGGTTCTCATTCTGGCATGCAATCTCAATATTGCAGAGCAACACTTGTGCGCACTACAGTTGCCCAGTTTCTGCGCAGGTTTGGAGGAGAGTTGTCGTTGCAGTTGCTGCAACTAGCAATTACGCTTGGACTATCTCTTGGCTAGGGTTTGGACTATCTGATCAGCTCTTATTGGTGCGCTATCCTTCGGGAAAGGTGTTCTACCCTTTGTTTGGTTATCTAGCCTAGGGTTTTCTTCCGAAGTGATTCTCTGTCAAGGTTAAGGTGCTCGTAGGGTGGCTTCGGCCTATGGTTGGGTGACAAGGGTATTGTCAATGGTTAAACGAGCACATCCACTTATATTCTAACAGGTTATGGGCCCACCCTCCTTCATTCAGTCTAACCGCTGGAAGGAAACATAGCCGTGAGGATATTAAGCTCATTGAAGAACTATCGCTAAGGTTTCTAGCAGGAAGAGTCACCATAGCACTGCCACTAAGGTTACTAGATGGTGTAGTTGCAGAAACCCTAATCCTCTTGTTGAGGCACCTTAAGTGAAGGGATCGACCTAATCTTCGGATAGATCAGTGTGCCTTAGCCTAGCACATCGCCTGGTACTCTCAACAAGACAAGACGTCAAGTTTGAGTTTTTGGTCAAAACTAGGGTTTGACCAAGTCAAAGCAGCCATAACTTATTCTATGAAGTCAGAGAACAAGTTATATGGAGCTTCTAACTTCATAGCGTGGAATACAAGGATTGATCTCATCCTTGCCAAGAATAAAGTGTTGGATATCGTGAAAGGAAAGATCGTGAAACTAGAGTTTGAAGAAGGGAAAGAGAAGGAACCGCAGAACGTTGTAGCTATGGAGAAGTTCAAAGACAGTGACATAAATGCCATGAGTATCATAGTGGACTCTATCAAATACCACGTGATACCCTACATCTCCCATCTTGACTCATCAAAGAAGATGTATGATGCCCTAACAAACCTCTTCTCAGTCAGAAACATTGGACAAGTAATGAGTCTGAAGAATGAGCTTCGTGACATGAAGATGAATGATGACGACAGTGTAACATCATACTTTGTGAGAATCCCTTAGTTAAGAGATCAACTACAAGCTATTAAAGAGATCATATCAGAGAAGGAATTGCTAAACATAGTACTCAATGGTCTTCCCAAGACGTGGGATGCATTCGCTGCAAGCATGAACACAAGAAAGGAGTATCTGACATTTGAAGAACTTTGGACTTGTTGTGCTCAAGAAGAATCAAGGATCAATGCAAAAGAGAAACCACAAAATAAGTACGATGATCAAGCCTTCACAACAAGATTCAAGAACTCCAGGAACAAAAGGAAGTTTGGTTCAAGGAGGAAGCCAAATAAAGAGAAAGACATTTCAGAAGTACAATGCTTCAACTGTCGAAAGTATGGTCACTACAAGAATCATTGTCTCAAGCTAAAGAAAAGGAAGGAGAAACACGAAGCATCAATTGTCGAAGAAAAGGAACCCACAAAGAATACTAAGAAAAATGAAAGAGACTTCTTCTTCTGAAGGTAACAATACTCTTCTTAGTTCTTGTACATATCTTGTTTGCATAAGTCTTTGTACACATCTTGTTCCAAGAAGAACTATATCTATGGAAGAACAACAAGATAAGGATTGCTATCACTATACAAGAAAGGATGAAATATATCAAACAAATCTTGTGGAAGCTATTACAAGATAAGCCGAAATCAAAATCAATCTTGAAGAAACCTAGAAGAAAGAAGTCATCAATCAAGAGAAAATTGGAGAAAGACTTGTGACGCTTTGCAGAAGACAATAAGGATGCAGACGGAAATGTGGACTCCCCTAGATGGAGGGAGCCGATTATATATCACTATAAAGAAGAGCATGTATTCATACATAAAGAAAGGATTAGGAGGGAGCTAATCCTAGACAGTGAATTCCCATTATGGTTAGCATGGGAAATGGTCCAGATTGTTGATGTATCATAGACAGTGAATTCCCATTATGGTTAACATGGGGAGTGGTCTAGGGCAGTCTCTCTTCTTGAGGGTTACTCAAGAAGACTGGCCCGCCTCGCCGGATAGCAATTTCTCATTGTGGTTAATATGAGGAATGGTCTGTTTTGGAGGATGGTATAGGACAGTCTTTTCCTCTTGTGGTTAACAGAGGAAATGGTCTGGACAGTCATTCCTTATGGTTTATACATTCTCTCCGGGGTGTACTTTCATTAGTGTAGAAGGAATGGCTTAGGGTGGGAAATGGTCCAGACTCAGTAATCAGGGACATGCATTCCTTAGGGTTTATACATTCTCTCCAGGGTGCACTTTGATAAGTGTAGGAAGAATGGCCCAGGGTGGGGAATGGTCTAGGTTCAGAAGACAGGACAGTTATTCTTCCTTGCTTGAGAAGAATAGTCCAGATATCTCATTGTTCTACTCTTAGGGAAAATATTCTTCCAGATCTCATGGATGTGAGTGAAAGATTGGCCCAGATGATTTAGTTTATATCATAACATTGTTTCTGTGCAGGTTGATATCAGATGATTGTTATGAAGATTATATGACAGT
>SNQJ01S0001149.1:359342-377422 GCA_010110895.2 Picea sitchensis | reverse complement strand
AGAAATAATAATATATACTGAACAGATAGATACCCAGAATAAGAAGTCGGCCCAGGCAGTTAGCCATAATTAGTATAAATACAGGAGGCCAGTTCTCATTCTGGCAGGCAGTCTCAGTATTGCAGAGCAGCACTTGTGCGCACTACAGTTGCCCAATTTCTGCACAGGTTTGGAGGAGAGTTAGTCGATGCAGTTGTTGTAGCTAGCAGTTACGCTTGGACTATCTCTTGGCTAGGGTTTGGACTATCTGATCAGTTCTTATTGGTGTGTTATCCTTGGGGAAAGGTGCACTACCCTTTGTTTGGCTATCTAGCCTAGTGTTTGCTTCCGGAGTGATTCTCTGTCAAGGTTAAGGTGCTCGGAGGGTGGATATGTCCTATGGTTGGGTGACAAGGGTATTGTCAATGGTTAAATGAGCACATCCACTTATGTTCTAACACTTTCCTTGTGCACATACATTGCACACACCTTCATGGTCAACCTTGAGTTCTGGTAGACCTGTGACTGCCTTGCTTACATAAGGTAATGCTTTGTATTTGATGTGGGCTAATATTCTATGCCAAAGTTCACATGGATTCTCAATGGAGTGGGTCATGCCTACTTATGAGTGACCCTTTAGCTTATACAAGCCACCTTCTTCTTTTCTAATAACAATTGCTTCTTCCATGGTTTTTCCTTTGGCCCACATAAGAAATTCTCCATCTATTAAGGCAACTCTGAAGCCTTTATTTTCTAAAGCTGAGATGGAGAGTAAGTTCTTTGTCAAACCTGGTACATATAGTACGTCCTTCATCTTCATTGGGGTCCCTGAATTAATCTTGTAATTAGATTCTCCTACTCCCTTGATAGGGTATTGATAATCATCTCCAAGTGTAACTTTCTGAGAAAACTTTTGTTTTGAAAGGCAAGAGAGAATGTCTCTTTGACCTGTCATGTTCTTGGAAGCACCACTATCAATGAGCCAGGTGTCCTCACCAGGTGATACTGATCTTGAGAGGGCATAGATTAAGACATAGTCTTCAATTTGTTATTTTATCATCTTTGTGGGTGGCTCTTCATCTTCAATTAATAATAATAATAATAATTTATTTTTAAGGTCACGGTCAAGACAGACACCTAATTGGTGTATGAGACCCCCTTGTTTATGGGACAAGGGACCCCCTCTGCCCAACGATTTGACTGGTAAAGTCTACGGAGGTATACATACCCTACCCCCCTCTGGATTTGAATTTGTGACCTCTTAAGAGGAAACACATGTTCTTAACCATTAGGCCCACTCAGGTGCCTCTTGATTTTCTTCTTGTATTCTTCTCATCTAGCTGGACAATGTTTTGCAATATGTCCCATCTTGTCACAATGGTAACATTGGTAGGATGAGAAATATTTTTCTCTTCTTTGTCCTATCTGAAACTTCTGGAATCTCCTTGGTTGAGATTCTTTATGTATGAATTTGTTTTGGGGGTGAAAATCCTTATGAGTTTCTTTCTGGAAGTAAGACTTATTTCTTCATCCTTTAGTGTGAGCATTTAGGGCTTGATCTTCATCTCTTGATAGAAATGTTTCTCGGTTAGCTACTCTTGATTCTTCTTGAACACATTCTTCCCAAACACTGTCAAATTGTAGTTTCTCCTTTTTGGCACAAATGGTTTGGATGAATGCATCCCAAGGTCTTGTGAGACCATTAAGGTTCGTCATTAAAAGTTCGTCTTTGTCTATAGTATCTCCAATTGCTTCTAGTTGTTTTTTGAATTGTGATATGCTAGAGAAATATCCCTGGATCGTTTCTCCTTTCTGCATCCTTGTATTCTTGAGTTGAAATCTTAGATTCATCTTTCGATTTATGTTCTTTCCTTCATATAAACTAGTTAGGGCATCAAACATTTCTTTTGGAGTCTTCTTTGAAAACACTTGAGGAATCAAATGATCTTTGATAGAATCTGCAATGATTCTTTTGGCCCTAATTGTGTCATTTTGGTGTTTTGCTTTAGCTGCAACATCGACGGGTTCTGGTACATCTTCTTTAATGAATCTATCTAGGTCAGTATCTTTAAGAATGAGTCCAATCCTATACTTCCAGGCACGGAATTTTTCCACATCTATCTTGTCAACAAGCTTAGTGCTTGCAGACATCTTTTACCTGGAGCTAGGAAAATGATCAAAAAATGAAAATGCTCAAAATTGAATTTTGAACTTACGAGGAGGTGCGTTTTATTGAGGCAAGTAGCATGGTGTGGTTAGATTTCAGAAAATCCAAGTTTTCCCCCTTCAAACTTGACCAGCGGATTTCTGGACTGGTGCTTTTGGATTTCTGGTACTTCTGGTTTCCCGGTACTTCTGGTTTTCTGGTACTGGTGAAAACTAGGGTTTCACTTTCCGAGAGTTTTGTCCACTGAAAAGGTGCGCTGAATGTGCCAAAGAACTCATTGGTCTAGGGTGCACTTTTCTAGATGGATATTAGGCTGAAACTCCTCTTCAATAAAAAAACCTTAATTTTCTTGTACGGCAACAGTGACATTTTTCCTTTTCTTCTGAAAAATGATCTCTTCAGCTTAGCTCTGATACCATGGTAGAGTTTAAGATATTATTAGGTTTATTTTCAATTTACTAGATAACCATAACATAGATATGATCACTAAGAGAAACACAGTCACAAGAGACACATCATTTATCCTAGGAAACCCTCATGGGGGAGAAAACCCAGCAAAATGATCGAATGAGTGAGTGAACAAATGAGGTGTTGGCCTCCTTTATTTATATAATATGGCAAGTGTTGAGAGTGTCTTTTCACTCGCAGGGTTGACTTCTCTTTCTGGGTGGTTAGAACCACCTTAATTTATTCTAGGGGCAGACTTCTCATTTTGCATATTACAATTAGGGTTTGATCAATCCGCAAAAGGGGGTTTGGTCATTTACAATGCCCGACATGATCAATCCACAAAAGGGGATTGATCTAATGAATAATACATCAATAATAAATAGAATACTCTTTGCAGTTACAATATTTCAACATTTAAGACATTCATTTGGTAATCTTGTGGCGTTATAACACTCTACACAAGCACATAAATGCATGCTAAATGAAACGATTTGACATATTTCAGCTCTCACATATGATAAGGGTTTGTAATCTACATACATAGTCAACATCTTGGCTTAATACATCATTTTTTTGCAAGCACACAAATTATTTTAACTCTTAATTGAGTCTTACTCTTAATTGAGTCTTAATTATCGTCATCTCGCGGTTTCGCGACTCGGCATACTAGTCTTCCAGAAAATTATCTTCGAAGTTCCGAGTTGCGATACGGCGAGTAAAACGATTATACAATTGATTATGCCTTAAATCGCGATTACCTTTAATTAAGTCAAATTGGCCCTCGCGGTCTCGGGAGTTAGGGACTCAAAATGTTAAAAGAAATCCCGCGATATAGTGAATGGCGAAGGAATTGATTAATGTTGGTAAGATTTGATAATCTAAGATAAAGCAAGATATATCCCGCACCCCGAGGCCTGCACGTTTCCTGAAATAGCCATTTGCTCTCCATACTTCGACTGACTGTCAAACCGCCAGAAATTTATGACATTTATGGAGAATAAGGGTAAATCCACGCATATAAGATTGGATTTTACGCAATTAATTTGTTTCTAATTACGATTTGACAGGCTTATTTCGAAAAGTACTGAACTTTCAAATATATATAAGAGTTCATTTTATTATAACGAAAGCATTTTCATAAGCACGCAGAGCTCGTCATTTCTGAGTGAACTAATTTCTGCATGTATACGCAGTTCTATCGTAGAAGGGCGAAAACGCAAGCTTCGGCTATGGCTCCACGGAAAGAAGCAAAGACGAACTTCAAGGTCGCTCGACAAGGCTCAGACAATGTCTCCGACACTTCGCCTCGGAGTGTCGACTCAGTCCCCTGCTGGTCATTTGTTTCGGACATTCTGCAATCAGAATTGGTGAACTATTCAGACTCAAACGACAATGAAAAGGATGACCTAAACACTAAATACAAGATAGTTGTTCAATCCGGAATGCACAAGGTAGCGACCAGACCACGGTTGCTCCCATATTATGATATGATTCGATGGGCGTTGGATCACATAGACCTACCCACCAGAACTATCATGAACCAACAACGGGTCACGGTCGGGACTTTTAGACCGGAACATATCCAAACCATGTATAAGCTTCCGATGACATCTGAATATACATATGATGTTGAATTCTTGGAGGAATTCAAAGAAAAGGAGTGCACACAATATGATAAAACCATGCCCGGTTTGATAAAGGATTGGATTTCGCGCACCGCGAAATTCAGAGCAAATGACCAGGGCGTTTATTCAATCGCTTCACTGGAGCCACAGTATAAGTATGTGGCAATGATGACATGCTGACTATTTGGGAGGGAGGACACATCGCATTTATTCATTGCGTGGGTGCCTCTCATTTTTCGGGTCGCAGAAGGTTGCTCGTTTAATTGGGCAAAGATACTCTCGGACAGTTTGGCCAACCGGGTCACAGAGTATCGGGAGCAGAAGGCAAGTGGGAGGTCGTCCTCATTTTTCATGTTCGCATATATTATGGATGTGATATGTTCCATGAAACCATTCCCCTTGATGAGTTGGGCTTGGAATCCGGCCGAAGACAGACCCGTACATGTATATCACAAAAATCTATAGGAAAATAAAGCGGACAATTTCATATAAGAAATTTTCAACTAGGTGATGGTGCCCCTGCATATCGCCATTTTTTGTCACCCACCACCTCGTATCTCGGACAACATTGCTGCAAATCTGAGTGGTATAGAGGACTCGTATGTGGAGGCAGAGTTCTCCTACTTCAGAGTGTTCGGGGTTGTTGTTCCCCCACTTGCACTACCATTGTTCATCCCCGACATGTTGGCTTGTCGTGAGGTCGCCCGACAAACAGTGATTGGCGGGGTGAGTAAAGAACTCAAAGGATCTTCAAAGAAGGTGTGGCCGTCTTTTCTCATTCGGCTAAATTCTTATTCTTTATTGGATTTCGGGCATGCCAAAGTCGAGGCTGCAGCCCTGGAAGACCTGAAGTTGGTCTCCATCGAGTATAAAAAACATGATCCTCAGAGAGTTGTGAGCAACCATTTAGCTAATTGTGGGCTAAAGGGGTTTGAACATGAGATTTCACCCCCGGATGACATTTTCCGAGGGGCGAGGTCTTATGAGGAAGTGCTAGCTCGGATCTGATCCTTAGCACCCAAAGACACAGCCTCTGTATTGAAATTTCAGGAACACAGACGAAGTTGTCTTCCCGCTATGTTGCGAGGAGGGAGCCCGGGAGTTTTCAAGACGGAACCGAAGGCCCTAAAGATGCAGCTCCTGACTCAGGAAAATGCCAGGATGAGGGGAAACAAGCAAAGAATCTCGAAGCAGAGGCACAGACTCTGGACCCGCCAAAGAAACAGAATTCAGAAACTAAGACAAAGACCCCTGAACCTCCGAAGAAGCAGGACCCGGTCGACACCCCAGGAAAAGCAGCGAAACAAATCGGGGAACCCATCACTTCTGTCACCCCCTTCCAGTCGATGCAAGGAAATATAGAAGAATGATGGATTTTCAATGAGGAACTGAGGCCCATAAGAGCAGAGGAACTTCCTCTGAACGAGTTTTTCTTTGATAAAAAGAGAAAACTGGTAGTAAAGAGGGAATTCTACCAGGAGGGAGAGTCGACCGCTAAGAAATACAAAGTCATGATCGACGGAAAGAATAAAAAGAATGAGCAATTCGCCACTGAGATCGCAGGGCCGCTAGGAGCGTATGCATCGGCGAATCAAGTTTTGGTTGGGCTTTTAAAGAACCAACTCAATAGGAAAAATCGCCTGATCAGGACTCTCGAGGCCAGATTGGCCTCGGCCACGGAAAATGCTCAAGGCCAAGTGAGCGCAGAGATAGAACTGGACCGACTGGTTGATAAAAATGAGATAGAGGTGCTTAAAACCAAGCTCGAACAAGCACATTTAGTGATCTGAGACGGTCGGATACAGGCGGGCCAACAAAGGACTATGATTGTAGAGTTGCAGGCTCAGGTAGAGATCACCGAAAGAAGGATGATCGACGTCGAGGGGTTTAAATCCCGAGCGATCGAGATTCGGAACAAAATCTCTTCTGCACAACAGAATTTGCTCACCAAAGTGGGAGCGATCCGAGAGAATTGTTTGTTGATGAATCAGGTTTCCGAGAACCTGACTGTCAGAGAGAGGGATGTTGAAGCGGCTCGGGTCGCCTTCCAGGAGGCGGTGATAGCCATGAACAACAGAGTTTCGGCAGGTTCTCCCAGACTCGCCATCCCAGAACAAACCAGAGGTAATATTCTGTTGAAGGATTGGGAGCACAACATTGCCCTGGGCAAGGAACAAGCCCAAAACGTAACCAATTCATTAGAAGAAGCCTTCAATTCTATAGATGGCGAGCTGTTGGGTATGGACAGTGGAGGCGACGCAGAAACATTGATGCAAATGAATGTGGAACAGATCTCACTTGATCTGAAAGACAAGGATGAGAGAGATTCGGCCAATATCTCTCGGATAGATATGGTGGACATGGCCTGAGTTGATAAGCACTTGATCCAGCCCAGCACGCAACTAAGTTCCCTCGACATCATCGATGCACAAATGGGGGACAAGCTGCAGCAGATAGCCTGAGAATGTTACTTCGTCGAGGCCATCTGTCAAGAGGAACCTTCACAGCTCATATCTCAGCTTGTGGAAAGATGTATCGTCTGCACCAAGTCCGCGCGAAGACGAGCACTTGGCACTAAGTGAAGACAGAATAGGGGAGATGGAGCGATTTCTCTCTCCTCTGTCATAACTGAATTTTTTGCGACTATTGAGACTCTACCTGCTTTGCAGAAATTGTATAAATATGCCCCAAAGAGAAATAAACAGCGCTGGACCCTTTTTGAGTTATTTGTAATAGAGTTTTTACATTGAGAGTTAATACAAGCAGATCTAGAGATTCTCAATTCCGTCACTTCTGAATCACAAGTTTGCTTCCTTGTATCTCATTTTTACATTTCAATTCATATTCATAATTGATGTGTTTCGTTGTAATTTAGTACGACCACTACTATAATGAATGATTTTGGGTTTTCTGTAATTGTTTATTGTCTTTCCTCTGCACCAGCTATCAGTTGTGTAAGACCAATCTACAGTTTCGGAATTCTACATATATTCTTTGTTACATTGGTTATTTTCTTATATATTTTCCTCTCCTGTTTATGTCGTGAGTTTTCCACTGGTTGGAAATTTACTTTGTAAATGGCTCAATGTTTTTCTCCCATCTCACCCCTTTTATAAAGATATGATACAGTTATGGGAACGAGCCTTATATTTTCATCTATATGTTACTTCTACAACCGCAAGTTCTCTTTTATAAGATCAAATTGAGACAGCACTTAATCTTTCCTAAAAGTCTTTTATATCTTTATTGTTCCCCCATGACAGTCCCTATACCAACTCAACCTAACATCGAACCCGGATTATTGAACCAAACACACATCGCCCTAAACCTTTGCAACACTATCCTTAAAACAACAACTAACCAGGTCGAACTTGAACAATCATGGGCAGCCATTGAATGAGACATAAATATTCAGGAACAGTTCGAAGCCAGACAACCCCAACGAAGAAATCTCCCTTAGTTTCTTTCTCCAAAGGTTGACCCCCTCCCTGCTCCATATCCTAACCACTTTCGGATGCCTTGACACTGTACTTTTGAGCCTTAAGTACAGACTTAGGAACAACATCTTACTGGCACCGTTGCCAGGGACCGAAGTTACGAAATCTTTTTCCCTGGGAAAACGACATTTGTTTTCGTTGAAAGTGTTACCCTTTGATAGTGAACAAAGAGTACACACCCTTTAAGGCTTTTTATCTTTCACTTGGCGACTCCACGAAGAAATAAACTGGCATTCTGTTGAAGGAATACCAGACAAAACTCGGATGGTGAGCAGATTATGCCCGTTACCGATCCCGAAAAAATTCTAAAGGAGAGAGGCTCTTTCAAGCCTACCGTTGTTGTTTAACAACTTGCAATCCCATCACCGAAGGTCGAGAGTCCTTCCGAACCCTCGACCTCATTCAGTCCTTGCTTTGATGCTAAACATTCAACGCCAATCTGCTCCGAAATTAGGAGTGAGATTCATCCAACTGTCCCTTTAGTACAGAGAGGAGAGGGCCCTCTTGAAGGTTCGTCGGTTTTTAAAATACCATCTTATCTTCAGTTGAATTTCCCGACTTCTCCAAATCCTGAAGAGTGCGTTACACACTCATTTCCCACACCCGTTGGTTTTCCCGATTTCGTCTCTTGCAAGTCCGAAGAACCAACTCCTCGCGTTCCTTATCCTTCCTCATCAGAGTCTCCTCTTAGCGAAGAAAAAAAAATTTCCCTGTTATTTTTTGAAAACCCCCTTTATAAATTTCCACAAACAACGATGGCAGCCGTCAGAGGAGGAGGTGGAGGGTTTATAGGAGGAGGAGGGGGGTTTGGAGGAGGTGGAGGAGGTGTCCCTCTAGGAGGAGGTAGAGGAGGAGTCCCTCTAGGAGGAGGTGGAGGTCAAGGGCCTCCCCCCCCTCCCAGAGTTTTTGCGAAAGTCGCAACCCGATACGCCCCTTTGGTGTTTCCCGTCCCCCTACACGATCTTCCACAAAACTACATAAAGAATTTATCGAAATTCAACGGGGAGGGAGATCTGATCGCTGCTAAACATATTAATTTTTTCGACCAATTCACAGATCTCTGCGGTGCCGAGCACGAGGATGTATATTCGAGACTCCTTGTCCAAACTTTTGAAGGTCAGGTCCGAACTTGGTTTCGGAGCCTACCCGCAACTTCTATCTTGTCATATGATGCTTTGGAAGATGTTTTCCTCAGACAATGGGGCGAACGAAAAGACCATCTCTATTATCTAACCGAATTCGAGTCTTTGAAGAAAAAGAACTCAGAAACAGTCATGGAATTCATTCTGAGATTCAACAAACTGTACAATAAAATCCCAGCTGAAGTCAAACCATCTCAACCCGCGGCCAAAGTGACCTTCGCCAGAGCTTTCGAGCCAGATTTCGCACTACTTCTGCGAGAGCGAAGGGGAGCCACCTTAAACCGTATGCAGGACGATGCAGTAGAAATAGAATCTAATATGATGGCTTCATGTAAACATAAGGCTAGAATAGAGACTGGAAACCGAGAGACCAAGCGCTTTAGAGAACAAGTTGTCCCTTCAGAGTCCAATAGATCCTCAGACGATAGGGTGGACGATATGGCTAGAGTGATTAAAGAATTGTCAAATAAAATAGCCCAAATGGAACTCGAACAGGTCAAGGCTGACTCTTATCCCAAAAAATATTTCAAGAGAAATCAAAACCCTCCTAATCAACAAAGACAAATAAAAAAGGAAGATCAGAAAATACAAGCTCCCTTTAAGAATGAAAATTTTATAGGAGCTAAAGATTTTCAAGACTACGAAGATTCAGATAATGACGTCACGAACTTCGGTGATGACTGTAGTCAACCTTATCTGACTCGCGAGGACTATGAAAAATCTTTAAAAACGCCACAATCGTTAGATGAGAGTGAAGAGGGTGATCACACTGAGATTTGTGAATCCCAATCAGAAACTGAGATAATGATGGCTGATTTTCAACCAAAATACAACTTGAGATCTAGAAATAAGCCTGCCTCCACGACTCAACCCAAGAGAATCCTTCAAAGGGGCCAAACTTACGAGCCTCCTTTAGACGAAACCCCATTACCCAACAACAAAACTAGAAGAGTAAGCACTCAAGAGCCCGAGGTGGAAAAAGTTGAAGCTCAAACACAGGAGACTGAACCCGTAAATGAAGCTACATCTTCAACTAAGATCATGAATGATAAAGCTATCCAGACAAACAGGTCGGAAGAGAAGAATTCGTAAGTCCCAACCAGAGAAACAGATAAGGTGAGCGGGGATTTCAGTTTTGAAAATGAGTTAAACAAAATTAAGATACCAATCCCTTTGGTGGAGCTAGCGAAAAACCCTGTTTATCACAAACAAATTACCAAAATGATAGGTGTCTCCGAACTAGAAAGCCACTCTGATGTTATAAACTTGGAATATGATAGACCTAACATCACCTTTGGTCCCCATTTTGAAGGGTCCAAAGACAACATCGCTCCCTTTTATATTACTCTGAACGTACATGATCAGTTGTTGCATAATTGTATGTTGGACTCTGGAGCTTCCCATAATGTTATGCCCAAGATTATAATGGAGAATTTGGGTCTCCAGATTACAAGACCTTATGGAAATCTGTACTCTTTTGATTCGAGAAAGGTTAAATGTATGGGGATGATAAAAGATCTGGTAGTTACCCTGGCGCAGGTCCCAGTCAAGAGTATCCTAATGGATGTGGTTATCGCAGATATTCCCCCTAAGTATGGCATGCTATTATCTAGGTCATGGGGAGCCAAGTTGAGAGGTTCTCTACAGTTGGACATGACTTATGCCACTATCCCTATGTTCGGTGGACAGTTCACTCGATTGTACAGAGAAACAAGATTAGCATATACGGTCAGTGACCCTCAAAACCCAAATAACTTCCCTATTTACGTTGCAGACCAAGATCTGGGAAATTGCATCTTGTCTTTTGATGATGGTCTGGATGATTGTACAGAGGAAATTGATACAAAGCAGGAGGAGTTAAACCTCATGACAGAGGATCTGTGTAGTACTGGTCTCTGGAAAATGTATTTTGACGGTGCTTCGTCTTCTGAAAGGGTAGGTGTTGGAGTGCTTTTTGTGGCAGCTGAAGGTAAGTCCATTGTTCCTTTCTCTTACCGTTTGCAGTGGGACATAGATTACACTAATAACGTATGCGAATATGAAGCATTGATCTTAGGATTAGAGGCGGCCAAAAAGCTAAATATAAAAAACTTGGAGGTATATGGTGATGCAGAATTAATAGTCAGACAAGTGAACCGACAATACATGGCCAGACATCCCAGACTAAGAGCGTATATAAATTGTGCTTGGGATCTCATGGAAAAAAAATTTACATCCGTAAGTATCCATTTTATCCCTCGCCCAGAGAATCTACATGCCGATGCATTGGCAAAGGCAGCTTCAACCTTCTCTCCCCCTACGACCGTTAAACTAAAGTATCACATTGAAATCCGATACAAACCCTCCATACCAAACAATATCCGACACTGGCAAGTCTTTGAAGATGACGAACAAATTAAGAAGTTCCTTACAGCAATAGGCGAATTTGCTGAAACTCATGCTGACCAAGAAAATCAAAATGACTCAACATGGATCATGCAAGAAGGGGAAGACCCTGAAACCTTCCGAGAAAAAATTGCGGATCATCGTATGTTGGTCCTTAAGAGCAACCAAATCCCCAAAGGATTGATTCCTTTGGAAAGACTTTTTGATCAGAACGATGAACCTGTAAAGTCCACTTTGCAGCCCCAACCAGAAGAATTGGAGGACTGTAATTTAGGAACCGAAAAAGAACCCCGGATGGTAAAGATATCAAAGTTCCTCCATCCCAAAGCGAAAGATAAGTATAAAGATTTACTTAGACAATATAAACATGTTTTCGCCTGGTCCTATGATGAACTGAAAACGTATGACACTTCCATTATTGATCACAAAATACCTTTGAAGCCTGGGGTCAAACCGTTTAGGCAAAAGCTTAGGCAAATTAACCCCATTCGGTTACCCGTGATAGAAAAGGAAGTTAAAAAACTCTTGGATGCAAAAATTATTGTACCTTTGAGATACTCGGACTGGGTAACTAACCTAGTCCCAGTCAGGAAAAAGAACGGGGAAATCAGAATGTGTGTGGATTTCCGAAACTTAAACAAATCGTCTCTCAAAGATAACTACCCGCTGTCCAAGATGGACCATGTTTTAGAAAAGGTTGTTAGAACTAATCGAATGTCTATGATAGATGGTTTCTCTGGTTATAATCAGATCTCTATTAATGAACAAGACAGGGAAAAAGCTGCCTTCACCACGCCCTGGGGTACTTTCATGTATGACAAAATGCCTTTTGGTTTGATGAATGCAGGGGCCACTTTCCAGCGAGCTATGGACATCGCTTTCGTGGGATAAAGGGACAAGTTCATAGTCATTTACCTTGATGATCTGACGGTTTTTTCTAAAACTGACGAAGAACATTTGATGCATCTAAGACAGACGTTCGAAAAGTGTCGCAGGTTTGGTCTATCCCTGAATCCAAAGAAATCACATTTCGCTATGCGGGAAGGTAAGCTTTTGGGCCATGTCGTATTTAAGGAGGGAATCATGATTGATCCTAAGAGGGTTGAAGCGATAGATACCATCACTATCCCTAGAAATATAAAAGAAATTCAATCATTCTTAGGAAAGATAAATTTTCTACGAAGGTTCATTCCCAATTTTGTTGAGATTGTCAAACTGATTACAGGAATTTTGAAGAAGGATAGCGGGGTAAACTGGACCACCGAGGCCAGGGCGTCGTTCGCGCATATTAAAAAAGTCATAAGCAAGGCACCTGTGTTAGCAAGTCCGGATTATCTGAAAGATTTTCTCATCTTCTCTTTTGCTTCTGAACATACCATCGTCGCGGTACTCTTGCAGAAAAATGAAGAGGGGTTCGAACAGCGGATAGCGTTTTTCAGCAAAAGCCTCAGAGATGCAGAACTGAAATATGACATAATGGAAAAACAAGCATACGCAATGGTAAAAGCATTGAAAGCATTTAGGACCTATGTGCTACATTCAAAAATAATCACATATGTGCCCACCAGTTCTGTAAAAGACATATTGGTACAGTCGGATAGCGATGGAAAACGAGGGCGATGGCTCGCTAAAATACAAGAATTCGATAGGGAAGTCAAGCCTACTAAATTGATAAAGGGGCAGGGTCTAGCCAAACTCTTGGTTGAGTCGAATCTTAGAGCTCTTGATATTAATTGCCTCCAAGAAGAAGACGGAGACACACACCTGCACGAGCCGGATGACCAGACAGATCCAAGAAAAATCGAGGAAAAGTTCATATCGTCAGGCTGGTATAAAAACATAGTGTTCTACTTATTGAACCTGAAATGCCCAACTGAACTATCACCGGCCAAGTGCAGAACTTTAAAACTCCATGCTGTAAAATATTGCATCGCCGAAAACCAGCTATACTGGAAAGATCCACTCGGGTTCCTGCTAGTCTGTTTGGTTGAGTCAGAAACTCCACGGGTTATAGAGGAATTTCATGAAGGGGTCTGTGGAGGACACCATGCATGGAGAGCTACAACCTATAAGATTTTGAGAGCCGGATACTATTGGCCGAAACTATTTTTAGACGTCAATGCCAAAGTACGCGCGTGCAACCCTTGTCAAATATTCGTTGGTAAACAGAAACTCCCTGCGCTACCACTCGTTCCAGTCAAAGCTGAAGCTCCATTTAAACAATGGGGTCTAGACTTCATAGGAGAAATTAATCCTCATTCCAGTGCTCAACATAAATGGATCCTAACAGCTACGGATTATTTTACTAAGTGGGTGGAAGTCATTCCAACCAAAAGGGCAACAGACTCGGTGGTGATCTATTTCTTGGAAGATAACATCTTGTCAAGATTCGGGTGTCCCCGAAAGATGGTCATCGATAACGCCCAGGATTTCAAATCTATGGCTATGATCAGCTTCTATCAGAAGTATAATATCGTTCTCGACCATTCTACTGCATATTACCCCCAGGGGAACGGATTGGTCGAATCATCTAATAAGAGCCTGGTGAACATAATCAAGAAAGTATTGGATGAAAATAAAAGGTCTTGGCATGTGCACTTGAAATACGCATTATGGGCAAACTGCATCAGCACTAAAAGGTCTATCGGCATTTCGTCATTTCAAATGGTCTATGGGACAAAGGCGGTACTACCTATAAACCTGGCGCTGCCAATGATGAAGCTATGGCAGGATCAAAACGAAGAACCCAATCATGTAACCAGGAGAATTAACCAGTTGATCGAGGTTCAACAGCACAGAGTTGAAATCGATGAAAAAATGCAGAAGTACCAGGATGAGATGAAAGCATTGTTCGATCTCAAAGCAAAAGACAGGGAATTCCTTCCAGGTGACTTAGTACTAAGATGGGATGCGAGAAAGGAGGAAGCCACTAAGCATGGTAAATTTGACCACCTCTGGTATGGACCATTCAGGGTCTCGACTCCAGAAGGAAAAAATTCCTTTATGCTGGAAAACATCGACGGCGAAGTTCTCAGAGCCCCTGTCAATGGGCGATATCTGAAACATTACATGACATAACAGTTGCCATTAAAAAAAATAATAATAATAATAATAATAATAATTTTTTACATACATGCATTTTTATTACCCTTTGGACTTTCTATTTTCTTCTGTTCATAATTTTTAGACATATTTCGAATAAAGTTCGTGTTTGCTTTTTACAGGATTCAACTGCTTGCAAAGCTAGTAGGAAGACTAATTCGCAAGGCGGTGTCAGGAATAAATCGGCATGAAACAGATGATATCTAAAAGTAGCTTCATAATGCACAAACAAACTGAAAAGAAAAGGTAAAGGTGAGCTTTCTCAATACACATGTTATGAAAGACTGTTAAAGTAAACCAAGGTAACGTCATTCAAACTACAATATCGGCTAAAGTGTTAGATAACAGGATTATTGCTTGGCTTGGTAACCTTTGATTTAAATTGGTTTGAATGATACACTAAAACTTAGAACAATCAGTCAAAAGTAACCGTCCCCAAAGACATCTACAAGAGCTAGTCTCGAACTGTTTTGACCTTCTGTATTTTCGATCAATAAATCACTGCCCCGTATCCTGCCTGTTTTCGAGTTTAACTTTTGACAAGTTGCCATCTTTTCGTTTCATTACGAAGGAATAAAAGTTTTTGTTTTAGCCTCCTGAGTCTCAAAACAGATTGTGAAAAGAAAGCGGGTCTCCACAACTACTTGATCCCCTGCTAAGCGAAGGAACGTTTAGAGCGATCCTAACTTTCCTAGGTTTTTCAACAGCATCGAAAGAATCAAAGCTTGCTCAAACAGGATGCCCCTTAAAAAATTATTTTCCCTGTCTCCCTAAGAACGAAGGTGTTGTGAAGGTCAAGGGAAGATTGGTACCGAGTAATCAAAGTAAGTTGACAGACCTCTGATGCAAAATATTACACAGATATCAGCCCTGATACAAACTGATTGCCCCCATCTTTGCGCTCAAAAATAAATTATAAGACGGGTGATGAAAGGAAATTCAGAAATGATTGCCCCCACCTAGTCCAGGAAGGCGATGAAAGGAAATTCAGAAATGATTGCCCTCATCTTAGCATTTAAATGCATAAATAATTTCCAAAATGGTGAAAGGAAATTCAGTAAAAGGGGCCAGATAACTTCACCGGGGAACTGAACAGGCTCGCTGGCAGTGAAGCAATGTCTGAGATATTTGTAAGGCTATTATACATGAATATCACTCTACTCTGGTAACTAATGTTTTCTAGAAACCTGATCCACATCCCAAATTCAGACGGGACTCCCCGATTAAAAATATATAATCTCATTCTTTTGATGCAAACCGAGAGTCACAAGATCTGTTGAGTCTCCTAGGGTCGTTTCGACTATCTTAAAACATACCCAAAGTTGGTAGTGGGAAAGGGAAAATTGTGAAAGAGACTACAGTTGTGTTTGAAAGGAGTATCTGATTTTGAAAAAACTTCTCGAGGTAAAGAACGGAGTCTTTTCCCCCCCCTTCGATCTTTTTTCCTTGGAATTTTTCCGCCTGATTGAGCTTTGACTCCATTTACCCAATATTGGCACATGGTCTACTGTTCTTCCCGCCTCACAGGAAGGCGGGATACCTAGTTGGAGACTATGTTGGAGCCGCCTTTGTTTTTTGGCCTGTCACAATTTTCAATTCGATACTTGAAATCTAAAGTTGATTGTCTTTTTCCTTCCGAGATGATGAGACCTCTGAAACCTGGTCACGTGAGCGGCGATGCTTTTCTACTCTCTAAACAAGTCCACTTTCGTAAGAATGTTTGCTCATTTTTGTTTTACTTCGGGATCTCGCAGGTCGGATATTATAATCCATGAGTTCACACGTCCCAAATAGCGAAACGACGAAGTCGTTTTAAATTTTCACTCAAGACAGTAACCAGGGTCGAATTTTTTGACTCGTGTTTAGACGTCGTCTGGGTTTCGCGCCTCGGCGATCGACAAACCCAAGTTTTTATTTTTACAGCCCCGAGAGTCGAAAACACGAGGTCTTTTCGGAATAACCCTGGTCAAGGATTAAGGGCAAAAAAGCTAACCGTGGTTAAAATCCGTTCTCAGCGTTTCGCCACTCGTCATTATCTTTTCGAAAGTTACGGCATCTAAAACCCCGACTCACGAAGTCGCGATGTAATTATAGCATGATTAATTAATCATCTAATCCAAGTTTTTCTTACTCTTAATTGAGTCTTAATTATCGCCATCTCGCGGTTTCGCGACTCGGCATACTAGTCTTCCAGAAAATTATCTTCGAAGTTCTGAGTTGCGATACGGCGAGTAAAACGATTATAAAATTGATTATGCCTTAAATCGCGATTACCTTTAATTAAGTCAAATCGGCCCTCGCGGTCTCGGGAGTTAGGGACTCAAAATGTTAAAAGAAATCCCACGATATAGCGAATGGCGAAGGAATTGATTAACGTTGGTAAGATTTGATAATCTAAGATAAAGCAAGATATATCCCGCGCCCCGAGGCCTGCACATTTCCCGAGATAGCCATTTTCTCTCCATACTTCGACTGACTGTCAAACCGCCAGAAATTTATGACATTTATGGAGAATAAGGGTAAAGCCACGCATATAAAATCGGATTTTACGCAATTAATTTGTTTCTAATTACGATTTGACAGGCTTATTTCGAAAAGTATCGAACTTTCAAATATATATAAGAGTTCATTTTATTATAACGAAAGCATTTTCATAAGCACGCAGAGCTCGTCATTTCTGAGTGAACTAATTTCTGCATGTATACGCAGTTCTATCGCAGAAGGGCGAAAACGCAAGCTTCGGCTATGGCTCCACGGAAAGCAGCAAAGGCGAACGTCAAGGTCACAGGACAAGGCTCAGACAATGTCTCCGACACTTCGCCCCGGAGTGTCGACTCGGTCCCCTGCTGGTCATTTGTTTCGGACATTCTGCAATCAGAATTGGTGAACTATTCAGACTCAGACGACAATGAAAAAGATGACCTAAACACAAAATACAAGATAGTTGTTCAATCCGGAATGCACAAGGTAGCGACCAGACCACGATTGCTCCCATATTATGATATGATCTGATGGGCGTTGGATCACATAGACCTACCCACCAGAACTATCATGAACCAGCAACGGGTCACGGTCGGGACTTTTAGACCGGAACATATCCAAACCATGTATAAGCTTCTGATGACATCTGAATATACATATGATGTTGAATTCCTGGAGGAATTCAAAGAAAAGGAGTGCACACAATATGATAAAACCATGCCCGGTTTGATAAAGGATTGGGTTTCGCACACCGCGAAATTCAGAGCAAATGACCAGGGCGTTTATTCAATCGCTTCGCTGGAGCCACAGTATAAGTATGTGGCAATGATGACATGCCGACTATTTGAGAGGGAGGACACATCACATTTCTTCATTGCGTGGGTGTCTCTCATGTTTTGGGTCGCAGAAGGTTGCTCGTTTAATTGGGCAAAGATACTCTCGGACAGTTTGGCCAACCGGGTCACAGAGTATCGGGAGCAAAAGGCAAGTGGGAGGTCGTCCTCATTTTTCATGTCCGCATGTATTATGGACGCGATATGTTCCATGACACCATTCCCCTTGATGAGTTGGGCTTGGAATCCGGCCGAAGACAGGCCCGTACATGTATATCACGAAAATCTATGGGAAAATAAAGCGGACAATTTCATATACGAAATTTTCAACTGGGTGATGGTGCCCCTGCATATCGCCATTTTTTGTCACCCACCACCTCGTATCTCGGACAGCATTGTTGCAAATCTGAGTGGTATAT
>SNQJ01S0001149.1:319194-347985 GCA_010110895.2 Picea sitchensis | reverse complement strand
TGTATCTCTGTGTATTATAATCATCATGTATTCTGCTGTGTATATGAATTGATGTTAAATAGTATTGATTGTTGATTATGGTAGTAAATCGTATGATTACTCTGTGTTGAATGTGTTTAACTTGTTTTGAATGCATGTGATTATTTGTGAGTGAGAATGTTGTTATTCCGCGTAGTAACACCTACACAGTAGTGAGTGAAAAGTGGTGCTACAATCCCTATGGATGTGCCCCTAGTGGTTGAGCACTAGTGGGTGTATGAGATTCCTTGCTATATTGTTCAAAAGTCAAACCTACTTGTAACCCTAATTGTAATGTAAAGGGTACAGGTCGGCCCCACCTTAATGTAATTAATAATTAATGTAAAAGATAATTAATCTGGTTATTATTAATTATATTGTGAGTTAGAGAGGTCGGCCATGTTGTGCCAATAGACACTTTTGTTGACAGGTAAAGTCTAACATAACTAAAGGTAAATTTCCCATTGAGGAATCATATCTTTTGTGTGAGTTTGGAAATTTCAGCAAGTACAACTTCTTGGGAAAAGTGCACACCTCTCTTGGGCGCTAGTCTTCTAGGGTTTGCAAACACCCTCTTGTGTGCTAGGTTTTTCTTGGTGGTGAAGGTCTTTCTCTTGAAGAATATAGCAAAGGATTGGTTGGGTTTTCTTCCCTTGTTGAGAAGGGTTTCCCAAGATACTTCTTGTGTACTTGTGCATGGTGTTTCTTCTTGTGATCTTGGTCGTTGCAACAAATTGTTTATGGTTTAAGTTAAATGCTAAAATGGAATGAACTTCATGCTTAAACCCTACATATTGAAAAATCAACATGGTATTAGAGCATAGGTCTTGAAGAACCCTGCACAAGCACTTAAAAGGCTAAGTCGTCCACTTTCTACAATTTCGTACGGCCTCTAGGGTTTCAGCAGAAATCCGTACGGCCCTCACTTGATTGGCCTTTTCATCACTTTACAAGTGGACGTTGGAGCTAAAACTTGGATCAAGTTGCACATCTCCAGAGATCTTCAAAGTGAATTTTCGAGGATTTTGAGTTTCTAGCCCTAGGGTTTCTAGGGTGCCGAAATTTTCTGCAAAATCTTGATCTTAGGGTTTCTGCAACTTCTTGAAGAAACGTTTCAACTCAACAAGCATTCCTGTGACACTCTCAAAGTTGATTGTTGGCAGTCATAAGCCCAACAAAACCTAACCATTAGGTTTTCAAAGTCCAGTTGGCGAGAGTTTGAGAAGAAATTTGAACAAATGAAGAACAGAACCTTAGTAGAAGATAGGCTTGATGGAACAAGCAACTTCAGCTCCTGGAAGTCAAGGCTTCAGGTCACCCTTGAAGAAGATGACCTTTTGGATGTGTTAACAAAAACGTTACCAGATACAGCTACCGATTAAGAGAAGAATATAAGAAAGGAAGAAGATGTCAAGGCAAGAAAAATAATCATCTACTCAGTAAGAGATCATCTCTTACCTCGTATTGCCAACCTGAAGACATCTTATGAAATGTATGAAGCATTAAAAGATATGTTTGAAAGTGACAACACCCTCAGAACTCTTACCTTAAAGGGCCAGCTTCAAAGTACTAAGATGACGAAAGGTGATACAGTTGCTACCTTCTTTATGAAGATATCAGAGATTAAAGAACAGCTAGGAGCCATTCGAGAAAACATGTCCGACAAAGAACTTGTCTTATCTACTCTCAACAATCTTCCAAAACATTGGGAGCCCTTTCTTCAAAGCATTAGTGGAAGAGAAAATTTACCAACCTTTGATCGTCTGTGGACAGACTATACTCAAGAAGAACTTAGACTTAGAAATAGAGAAGTGGAAGACACCCCTAATGAAAATCATGCTCTTGCACTTCATACAAAGAAAGGAGAAAGATTGAAACTTCAGACAAACATTCAGAGATGAGAAGTCCCCATCAACCTAAGGTCATAATCAGAGAAGAGATGTTTCATAGATTCAGTGCTTCAGATGTGACAAATATGGGCACTATGCAAGAAATTGTCCAACCAAGAATAAGGGAAGACAATATGCTTCCACCGCTGACATTGATCCAGACCCACCTCAAAAGAATGAAGTTAAGAGAGAGGAAAATTACTTCCTCTAAAACCAAACTCAGAGCTAAACATGACTGCAAACGCAGGTAAATCGTTTGATCATTAATTTTATAGTTGATTGCATTCTTAATAAGTGAAGGGTATTATCTCCAATATGGGATCCCTCATGACTTGGACCAGTATCCCTGGTACGGGAGTCCAAACCTTATTGACTGATTATTATGCTGGTCAAGAAGACACAAAAGATCTAGCAAGCAATAAAAGAAGACTTCCATCCTTCAGACTTCAGAGAGAGTTACTTGACTCGGAGGGAGTCAAAACAAAATGAAAAGAAGGAAGAAATAATACCTTCTTCCCCTTCAATAGTTTAGAGGGAGACAGACAATATTCCATCAAATTCATCTACTCTAGTTGATATGACAAGAAATATTGCAACAGGGCATAAAAAGCCTGCCTAGGGTCAACAAAACTCTGCAGAAGGCAGAGAAACATACTAGTCCCTCAAGGGACATCCTGAGAAAGCAAAAGAGTTTGTCAAGATACCCTTCAGCCATGAGCCACTCCATTGATTCTGAGACTCCTTGTCATGGAGAAGCGATAAGTGAACAAGTATGGAAAAATACCATAACAGCAGAATACAAGTATATCTTAAAAGAATGATGTGTGAGACATTGTTATGAGACCAGAAGGGAAATCTATGGTGACTTCTAAATGGATCTATACAGTTGATGGAAGTATCTAGAAATACAAACATGTGGCCAGAGAATTCTCTCAAGAAGAATGAGTGAACTATGATGAGACATATTGATCCAGTAGACAGATGCATTTTCATCTGTACCACAATCCATGAGTTGGAAACTACATCAGATAGATGGATTCTTGATGAGTTTAGGTTCTAGCAAAAGTATTATTGATCCAAACCTATACTATTACATTATTGGTCATGAGAGCCTGATTTTGATGACTTATTCAATAAGTCGTGTTGTTGGATACAAGCAAGCCTCAACTTTTGATTTCAAGATGAAGAATCTAGGTAAGATGCACTACTTCTTGGGACAAGAAGTATATCAGAGGACTGATAAGATTTTTCCTGAGTCAAGGAAAATATACAGTGGATATTAAAGAAGTTCAGTATGACAGAATACAAATCCATGTCTACACCGATGGTAATGGATTTGACGAAAGAATAAAAGATGATGATTCAGACAAGATTGATCCACATGTGTATCGACAGTTGATTGGATGATTGATGTATCTAGTTAACACCAGACCTGATATATGCTATGCAGCGAATGTGCCTAGTCAATCCATGAGTCAACCGAGACAGACTCACTAGATAGCAGTAAAGCATGTATTGAGATATATACAAGGCACACTTGGATATGGCCTGAGATATGCCTCCAGTGTGAACTTGAGTTTGCAAAGATATGTCGATACAGATTGAGCAGAGAGTACAGTAGACTGGAAGAGCACATCCGATTGTTGTTTTACCATGAAGTTTTCCATGGTTTCCTGGTGCAGCAGGAAAACAAAGCTCTGTGGCCTTGAGTACCACAGAAGCAGAGTATATAGCAATGAGTGTACAAAGCAGTGTGGCTTCACAAGCTTTTGACAGATTTACTTGATCATGAGATGGATTCTATGATGATAACCAGAGTTGTGTGTAAAGCTCTTTGAGAACCCGGTGTTTCATGATAGATCGAAACACGTTGAGATAAAATATAATTATATCAGAGACATGATGCAGAGGAAAATAGTACACGTGTTGTACCTTCCTACACATGAGCAGATTGCAGACATCTTCACCAAATTGGCTTGGTGAAGAATACCTCCCTAGTTGAGAGGGAGTGTTGATGACTACAACCAATACAAAGTTCGAAGTACTTCCGTATGAGACTTGGCCTGATGGAGAATGCCTCCCTAGCTGAGAGGGAGTGTTGATGATTACAGCTTCGTGAGACATTCTCTAGGACACAGACTGATTGAGTCGACCTGAGAGAGAGCCCCTGAAATGGGTGGGTGGTTCCTATCTGAGACAGAACTGGAACGTAGTGATGGCCTCCTCCTTACAGAGAGTTGAGAAGAACTCCAGATGATTCTCCTTTGTAACGCAGTGAGGAAGGAGATCTGCTGAGTTGGATGTGCCTCTGGCTGAGCACAAGGTGAACGTGTGAATTCCCATGAATTGGGTGCATCATTATGAGACAGAGATGAAGACGATGTATTAGCCTCCTCTGAGTAGAGAATTGAGATGATGAACTCCAGATGACTCTCCTGTGTAATGCAGTGGGAAAGAAGATCTGTTTAGTTGGACGTGCCTGTGGATGAGCACAGGTGAACGTGATCCTACTGGTTGAGCACTAGTGAGTGTGGTTCTCTTGTGAGACGCAGTGAGATAGAGACATGGACATTCCTATGGATGTGCCCCTAGTGGTTGAGCACTAGTGGGTGTATGAGATCCCTTCCTATATTGTTCAAAAGTCAGACCTACCTGTAACCCTAATTGTAATGTAAATGGTACAGGTCGGCCCCACCTTAATATAATTAATAATTGAAGTAAAAGATAATTAATCTAGTTATTATTAATTATATTGTGAGTTAGAGAGGTCGGCCCTGTTGTGCCAATAGACACTTTTGTTGACAGGTCAATTCTAATATAAGTAAAGGTAAATTCCACATTGAGGAATCATATATTTTGTGTGAGTTTGGAAATTTCAGCAGTACATCTTCTTGGGAAAAGTGTGCACCTCTCTTGGGTGCTAGTCTTCTAGGGTTTTCAAGCACCCTCTTGTGTGCTTGGTTTTTCTTGGTGGTGAAGGTCTTTCTCTTGAAGAATATACCAACGGATTGGTTGGGTTTTCTTCCCTTGTTGAGAAGGGTTTCCCAGGATACTTCTCGTGTACTTATGCATGGTGTTTCTTCTTGGTCATTGCAAGAAAATTGTTTATGGTTTAAGTTAAATGCTAAAATGGAATGAACTTCATGCTTAAACCCTGAATATTGAAAAATCAACAATATGATGGTGGAATACTTTCAAAATTTATGAAAGATCCCAAATAGAGTCATTGGAAAGATGCAAATAGAATTTTGAGGTACTTTTTGGGCACCTTGAAGTATGGACTAGTGTTTGTACAAAATAACTACTTCATATTAGAATGGTTTATTATCAGCCCCAAAAAATCTTCAACAAAACCAAAGCATTGGTTTTCCACTTCATAAAACACCAAGAAAGAGAAAAATTATTATATTGATCCATTTAAAATCATACCTCCCCATTTTTGGAGACTTTTAGTCCCTAAAAGCTTTACTTATGAAGAAGATGAGGAAATTTCCTCAACTTTCTCCCCAGAGTACCACCGCTTTGCCTTGCCTGGCAATCGTACGTTTAGTCCAACCTACCAAGTTCTTGTTGACCCCTTCCAGTCATTTTGGTCTTCTTCCATAAAACGATATCCTCTGCTAACTTTGCATGCACAGCTAATGCAAATTCTTCTATGGATGGTAAGACGTCTACCTATTTTTCATCATCGAGCATATAAACTCATAGAGTTTCAAATTCTCTGCAATGACCACTATGAAAATGTGCATGTATGGAGGTAGACTAAATCTATAAGCATCGTTGCCTAGCTATTCCAACACTTTGAAAGCCATGTATCTCATGGACTTGATTTTATTTCCAAACCCATGCAACCTTTCGTTGTTGATGTGAAACCAAGCTCCATTTATTACCTTGGTTATTTTCTCTATTTTGTGTTGCTCATTCTTGGCCTTGTACTTTTCTTGCCATTCATTCAGCTTCTCTTTTATGTGCAAATAGATATGCCTAATTGTTAGAGTAATTAATATTTATGGTCATTCTTTGGAAAAAATGATTTTACTTCACGTAAATAAAAGTACTTTAGTGTAACGAATAAATTAATGTAAAGACGTTATGTAATTTATTTCCCTCTTCATTTGTATAAATGTAAGAAGACCTATTCCAATTTTAATGAACACATACTTGATGGCTCTCTCTTCCAATCTTTGGTTCTCTCTCTATTTTACTTTTTAAATACGGTATCGAAGCCAAGGTTACAAGAAACCATGGTTGAAAGCGAGCAAAGACCTAAGGACTAGTTTGCCAGTGACGGTTCAAGGAACTACAATTTCTTTGAACAAAGATAAGGCTAGAGTTGTTTTAACTTGGAGATCATACATATTTTTAAAGAAAAGCCTGTATGAATTTGAAGAGCTATAGGATTTTTAAAAAGAAGTCATCAAAAGGATGTTTAAAAGCAATGGTCATACAATTTTTAAGAGTCGTTGTATGTATTATTTTTAGTTGTCGTACAAATTTGAAGAGTTGACGTACAAATTTTGGTCAATCGTCGTACCACCCTACAAATTTTTTTATTTTGATAAAAGCCATCTTACCATCATACAATTTCTAACCTTTTATAAGCCATTGTACAATGATACAATTTATGATAGTCTCGTATGATTTTTCTAATAGTATCATACAGATTTTGTCAAGCTATTGTACAGATTTCCAATTTCCTATAAGCATACTGATTTCTTTTGTCTTCTAACTGTACAAATTTTCTATAATTCGATACAAATTTGGTTAATTTCTTGTTTAATTGTACGGTTGGTTTAATATCATGGCCACTTTGTCTAATATTGTGCTTGAAGGTAGTAAAAAATTTAATGACCAAAGTTTCAACACATGCAAACTGTTGATTTTTCAATAAGCTAGGTTAAGCATGAAGTTCATTCCATTTTATCATTTAACTTGACCATAGACAATAATGTTGCAGCAACCAAGATCACAAGAAGAAACACCATGCACAAGAACACAAGAAGTATCCTAGGAAACCCTTCTCAACAAGGGAAGAAAACCCAACCAAATCCTTTGCTATATTCTTCAAGAGAAAGACTTTCACCACCAAGAAAGACCTAGCACACAAGAGGGTGCTCAAACCCTAGAAGACTAGCGCCCAAGAGAGGTGCGCACCTTTTCCCAAGTAGATGTACTTGCTGAAATTTCCAAACTCACATGAAAGATATGTTTCCACAATGGGGATTTTACTTTTACTTATACTAACCTAAACCTGTCAACTGAAATGTCTCATGGCTCAACAGTGCTGACCTCTCTAAGTCATATTATAATTATTATTATTATTAACCAAATTAATTATCTTTTACATTTATTATTAATCACATTAAGGTGGGGCCGACCTGTACCCTTTACATAACAATTAGGGTTACAGGCAAATCTAACTCTTGAACAATATATAGAAAACGATCTGATACACCCACTAGTGCTCATCCACTAGGGGCACATCCATGGGGATGTCATATCTCTGGTTCACTGCATTACACAGAAAAACCATATCTTCACACGTTCACCTGTGCTCGTCCATAGGCACGTCCACTCTACAGATCTTCATTCCCATTGCCTTACACGGGAGAATCATCTGGAATCTTCTCGTTAACTCTGTTGCTCAGAGGAGGCTAATACATCATCTTCATTTATGTTCACATGAGGATGCACCCAGCGCTTTGGGATTTCAAACGTTCACCTCGTGCTCAGCCACAGGCGCGTCTAGCTCAACAGATCACCTTTCCCACTGGATAATCATCCGGAGTTCTTCTCAACTCTTTGAATGGAGGAGGTCATCTCTACATTCCTAGCTCTGTCTCAGGCAGGAACCACGTACCCTTCTTGAGGGGCTTTCTCTCAAGTTTGTAAACTGAGAGAAAGACTCACATAGCTGCAATGATCCGCATCTCACAGGTTTGTAAGCTGGAGAATGTCTCGCATAGTTGCATTCATCAACACTCCCTCTTAGCTAGGGAGGCATTCTTTCTCATGCCAAATCTCACACGGATGTATTTT
Source organism: Picea sitchensis (assembly GCA_010110895.2). Classification (NCBI taxonomy): domain Eukaryota; kingdom Viridiplantae; phylum Streptophyta; class Pinopsida; order Pinales; family Pinaceae; genus Picea; species Picea sitchensis. Next base: position 340,039 of record SNQJ01S0001149.1, on the reverse strand, counting down.
GAATTTTGTCTTGGTTGGACTTATCGACACTCCCTCTCAACTAGGGAGCCATTCTTCACAAAGTTAATTTGGTGAAGATATCTGCAATCTACTCATGTGTAGTAAGGTACTGCATGTGTACGATTTTCCTGTGCATCATATCGCTGATATAAGGATATTTCAGCTCATCGTATTTCGATCCATCAGGAAACACTGGGTTCTCAAGGAGCTTTACTCACGGCTCTTGGTTATCATCATAGGATCCATCTCATGGTCAAGTAAATCTGTCAGAAGCTTGTGAAGCCACATTGCTTCACACACTCGATGTTATATACTTTGCCTCTGTGGTACTCAAGGCTACAGAGTTTTGTTTCCTGATGCATTAGGAAACCATGGAAAACTTCGCGATAGAACATCAATCGAGTGTGCTTTTCTGGCTCACTGTACTTTCTGCTCAATCTGAATCGGCATATCCTGTAAACTCGAGTTCATACTGGAGGCATATCTTAGGCCATATCCAATTGTGCCTCATATATATCTCAATATATGTTTTCTTGTTGTCTAGTGAGTCTGTCTCGGTTGACGCATGAAATGACTCGGCACATTCACTACATGGCATGACTCAAGTCTGGTGTTAACTAGATACATTAGTGATCCAATCAGTTGTGGATCAGTCTCGTCTGAATCATCATCAATCTTCTTCTTTAAATCCATCACGATGGATTTTGCATTCTGTCATACTGAACTTCTTTAATATTTGCATTGTATATTTTCCTTGACTCAGGAAAATCTTATTGGTCCTCTGTCATACTTCTTGTCCCAAGAAGTAGTGCATCATACTCATATTCTTCATCTCGAATTCAAAAGTCAAGGATTACTTGATTCCAACAACAACGCTTTCTGAATAATTCATCAAGATCAAGCTCTCATCACCAACATTGTAATGATATAGGTTTGGATCAGCAACACTCTTGCTGAAATCCAAACTCATCAAGAATCTATCTATCTGATACAGTTTCCAACTCATGGATGGTAGTACATATGGAAGTGTATCGGGTTCATTGGGTCAAGTGTCTCATCATAGACAACTCCCTTTGTTTATGAGAAACCTCTAGCTATAGATCTCGTTTTCTATTTCTCGACACTTCCATCAGTTGCATGATTGATCTTATAGATCCACTTGGAAGTTACCACAGACTTCCCTTCTGGTCCCTGAATAATACATCATTCTTTAAGATATACTGGTATGTTAAAATAATGTAACTACAAAGTGTATTCTTATTATTATTTGATATATTATTCATTGGATCAATCCCCATTGCGGATTGATCATTTCGGTTATTATAAAGGACCAAATCCCCTTTTGCGGATTGGGCAAAAGATAATTGTAATAGGCAGAATAAGAAGTTGACCCCAGAAGATATTAAAGAGGCCCCGAAATATAATAAAGGTGGTTATAACCACCCAATTGGAGAAGTCGGCCCTGCCAGTGAAGAGACACTTCACACGTGCCAGTCTTGTATAAATAAGAGGCCAACGCCTCACTTAGACACACAACTCAATTGCTCATTGAGAGACAAGTTTCAGAACTGCAGTTGAAGAAGAAGGAGAGAGAGTGGCGCATCTTTTGGGAGAGGATCTTCTGTATTAGATTGAGTTATCTCTTGGCATTGTATTGGCTAATTTATAATAAGGAAGTTTTGTTGGGTTTTCTTCCCCTAGAGGGTTTCCCAGGATAAATGTTGTGTCTCTTGTGATTGTGTATTTCTCAGTGATCTTGTGTTATGCTATTGTTATCTATTGAATTGCAAAGAACCATAATAATGGCTTAAACATTAACATGGTATTCTTTTGTTATGGTATCATGCCATACCTGTTCTCTTGTTGCTTCTCTAAGACAAGGAGGCTCAACATCAATGAAGTGGCTCATGACTGAAGGATAGCTTGAAAATCTATTTCGCTTTCTCGGGATGTGCCTTGAGAGGCTTGTATGTTTCTCTGCCTCTTGCAGAGTGAGTCTAGGTAGGCCTTTTATGCCCTACTACAATATCTCTAAACATATCAACTGGAGAAACTGGATCAACTGGAATAATGTATGTCTCCCTATAGACTGCTGAAGGGGGAGAAGGTTTTGTCTCACTGTCAATCTCCATCTAAGATTCGTTGGGTCTTTGAAAGACTATCTCTTCTTCAAGGACAACGTTTTTGCTTATCTCAATCTGTCTTTGACTAGGGATGTCGATCTGGAATGTCTTTTAAGGTTCATTGTATCCTTTCTTTCTAAGGGATCTAGCTTGGACTTCTTCTCTTTGGGTACATGAAAATACACTGAGCACCCAAATATCTTGAAGTGTTCAATCTCAGGCTTCACTCTGGTGGAGGCTTCTTCGGGAGTTGTGTTTTTCAAAGTCTAGTGAAGACTCTTGTTCTGAACATAAACTGTGTCATGCATGCTTCTGCCCATAGAATCATAGAAGGATTTTGATCATGCATTATTGCATTGGTTTCCTCAATAATGGTTCTATTCTTCCTCTTTCTCAAATAGTTTTGACTCCTTCTGAGTCAAGTGGCTCCCTTTGAAGGATAAACATCTTCCTTTTCTTGTTAACCTATCTGGAACAAGAAAACAAAAAGAACCAACACAAGAATATCTCCTAAAGGAGAATAATGAGTACATCTCTAAAAACAATTTAAGGAATGTTGTCACAGCTACAACACCTACTTGTAATGTAGCAAACTTATAGAAATATAGGTTAGAGGAATGACAATTACAACAATCAAACATGGAGTCTTTACTTTGAGCGTGTTGTTCCGCTGAATGCACTAAGATCCCTCTGGATCCGTGACTTCAGCAAAGGTTCCTTCCTCCTGCAATTTCCCTCATGATAATGATACAAATAATATATACAAGTGCATACCTAAGGATGTTGATATGATTTCTCCAATGGCTCTTGGTTGATCTCTATCCTCTAAGATCTTTATGAAGAAAATAGTCACGGTGTCACCTTTTGTCATCTTTCTTATTTTGAAGTTGGCCCTTCAATGTAAGGGTTTGAGTAGGTGATTTGCTTCCTTGTCCTGGCGTCATCTTCCTTCCATTCATTGATAGTTGTCTCTGGTAAACCCTTTTATATTACCCACAATAAAGCTTCCTCTAAAGTCTTGTCTTTCAAGAACTTTGAAGTTTGCTTGATTCATCAAGCTTATCTTCCATCATAGTTTTTGTTCATCATAATTTTAAATTCTTCACAATCCTTTGTCAACTAGGCTAGAAAACCTAACGGCTAGGCTAGGCTAACACTTTTAGGTTTTATTGGACTTATGACTGGCAACAATAAGCCTTCGAAAGATAGGAGAACACTGTTGAGCTGAAGAGCTCCTTCAATGAGTTTGCAGAAACCCTAATTCTGCAATTTCTACAGAAATTGGCGAAACCCTAGAAACCCTAGGGCCAAAATTTCAAAATGCTCGAAATGTCACTATGAGAGTCTCTGGAGATGCGTTGGAGGAGGTCGTACTCTCCTATGCCAAAATTAGCCCCAACATTCAAGTGTTTAAGGGCTGAAAAACCTCATAAAGGAAGGTCATACAAATTTTCTGGAAACCCTAGGAGGGTCGTATGGTTCTGCAAAAAAGAGAGGACTGGTAGATGCTTATGCAATGGGTTCTTAAAGACCTATGCTCTAATACCATGTTGATTTTTCAATAAACTAGGTTAAGCATGAAGTTCATTCCATTTTATCATTTAACTTAACCATAGACAATAATGTTGCAGCAACCAAGATCACAAGAAGAAACACCATGCACAAGAACACAAGAAGTATCCTGGGAAACCCTTCTCAACAAGGGAAGAAAACTCAACCAAATCCTTTGCTATATTCTTCAAGAGAAAGACCTTCACCACCAAGAAAGACCTAGCACACAAGAGGGTGCTCAAACCCTAGAAGACTAGCGCCCAAGACAGGTGCGCACCTTTTCCCAAGTAGATGTACTTGCTGAAATTTCCAAACTCACATGAAAGATATGTTTCCACAATGGGGATTTTACTTTACTTATACTAACCTAAATCTGTCAACTGAAGTGTCTAATGTCTCAACAGGGCCGACCTCTCTAAGTCACATTATAATTACTATTGTTATTATTATTATTATTACTATTATTATTAACCAGATTAATTATCTTTTACATTTATTATTAATCACATTAAGGTGGGGTCGATCTGTACCCTTTACATAACAATTAGGGTTATAGGCAGGTTTGACTCTTAAACAATATATAGCAAAGGATCTGATACACCCACTAGTGCTCATCCACTAGGGGCACATCCATGGGGATGTCATATCTCTGGTTCACTGCATTACACAGAAGAACCATATCTTCACACGTTCACTTGTGCTCGTCCACAAGCACGTCCACTCTACAGATCTTCATTCCCACTGCCCCACACAGGAGAATCATCTGGAGTCTTCTCATCAACTCTGCTGCTCAGAGGAGGCTAATACATCATCTTCGTTTATGTTCACATGACGATGCACCCAGCACTTTGGGATTTCACACGTTCACCTTGTGCTCAGCAACAGGCACGTCTAACTCAACAGATCACCTTTCCCACTGGATAATCCTCTGGAGTTCTTCTCAACTCTCTGAATGGAGGAGGTCATCTCTACGTTCCTAGCTCTATCTCAGGCGGGAACCACATACCCTTCTTTAGGGGCTTTCTCTCGGGTTTGTAAGCTAAGAGAAAGACTCACATAGTTGCAATGATCCACATCTCACAGGTTTGTAAGCTGGAGAATGTCTCAAATAGCTGCATTAATTAACACAAACAACAAATGCTTGCAATCTTTGAGTACAGGTGTTTGGAACAATTTGATTTTGGAAAAAGAAATCCAAAAGTGAAACCAAGGAAGATACCCAAGCAAAATATGATGCGAAAAATAGAGAAAACAAGCTCTATGTATTGTCCCAATTGAACAATAGAAACTATTGGATTGTCCTAGTTAAAACTAACTCCGCACTGACCAATCCCCATTCTACGTGGAACCTTACTCTAGAAATCAAGTCGAAGCTCGCAAAGAAGGGTCAGGAACATACTGAGGGGATTGTTTATTCGCAACTTGAAAATTGCAAAAAGGTAAATTGCAGAAATTGAAATATAAACTAAATTAAACTAGAAATCAAAATCTAATCTAAGCTAATCTATAAAAATGAAATTTAAACTAACTGTTTTGCGGTGTTGTGATTGATTTTATTATTTATTTTGTGCTTTTTAAATTAGTAAAGCAAATTAAAATTAAAATTGAAGCTAAAATGAGACAACCACAAAAATCCATTGATCCCCCTGGGGGATTAAATACTTGGCACTGTGTAGCCCACTGATTTTATTGATGTAGGTTATAATCACTTTTGGGGAAGACTTGTGATCCTTTATTAAGGAGGATCAACAAGTTTTTACAAGTTTTAGAAAATTTTATTGATGAAAAGGGTGCTCCCGGGGGTCCCAGATAGTCCAAATCCGCCAAAATTCGACAACACTTCCTCTAGGTTGTCCACAAACCTGCAAAAAACAGCAAGCATAGGATGGAAAATGACGCTCAAAAACACTTTAAGAGTGTCTTGGAACTATATTAGGAAAACCAAAAAAAATTGTTAAGTTAAAACTACCAAAAACAAGTGAAAATTAACCAAGGAGGACAAGCTAGAAAGGTTGTCTCCTTAGGGTCTTTGGTTTGCTGTTTTAGGACAGCAAACCAATGGCACTTAGATTGCCAAATATAAAGATGAAAGCTCTTGAAACTAAACTATCTTTCAGCACTCTAAGATGTTTCATTAAAACTTATTAAAAGATGAAGTTTAGCATGCTAGATCTACTTGAAATTTTGAAAGTAAAAGATAGATCTAACTTACTTTGCATGCAATCTAAAACTTTTAAATATTTTAAATGATAACTTAGATTTAGCTATGCATGAAATGGTAATCAAATGAAATTTTATCTTTATGAGAAAGAGATAGAAAGAAGGTTGCTTGTGGACCCCTTTGGACTATGGGATCCTTCGGTGAATAGTAGAGGGACTCTGTTCCTTAAGGTCTTGAAGTAAGTGATGGATGAGACTCCAATCAATGACCTCTCCAAGTTAAGCAACCTGTAAAACTTGTTCAACTTTGCAAACACTCCATTAGAAAGGTAATTCCTACACAAAAGACTCAAACAAGCATGTTAGTTAATTCAAAAAGCATGCAAATTTAAAATCTTTAAATGTAAAAATAATAAATATAGTAAGATCTAAGAAGCAATCTAGCTAAATAAATCTTACCCTACTATGTGATAGCACAATTTCAAAGACCTTTAATAGAGTAGATATGAAAAATTTAAACAAGTACAAGTTACCTCAATTCAAAGCACAACATTCAAGTATCCACACCATGTGACGTCCCAAGTCTTTGTATTATTCCAAGAGAGAAAATGATTACAATGATAGCTTACAAGCATTCTTCACCCATCCAAATCTAACTTTGCAAAGGGAAAGGATGTTTTGTTAAATATGAGGGGTTCACTTCCCAAGGAGGGAGGGAGGGCGCACATCACAAAACAAATAAGGCAAGTGGATGCCTGGATCGATGCCACCTCTCACAAGAGGTGAGTTAACTTGCCACAAGTGGATGTGGGAGTGAGGGAAAAGGCGCCACATAGCCAAGGGAAGGTGGCGACCTTCCTTGGGATCTTCACCATCTCTCTAACTGCACCATCTCTCCAAGGAGGTGCGCACCACACATTGGGGCCTTCACCAAAGTGATACATCTCTCCATAACTCCTCCCATAACCCTTCTCAAGTGTCATTAAGGGCTAGTGAACAAAGAGAGAGAGGAAGAGTTAACTAAAAACGTGTTTGATACATGTTTCCTCAAAAATAGCAATGCTGATTTTTGTCTTCTATTTGCCTTTTATTTGACATTTTTGAGAGAAAATGACTTTAAGTGATTAAATAATCACTATTTTCCCTCAAAAAGGTAATACTTAGGTAAAATGGGTATTCTGAATGTTAAAATGAATACCCCCAAGGCATATAATGCCTTTTAATACCACTTATTTGGTTTATCCACTGATTACAATTAAAATATCTCGTTTTTGCAAGAATTTTTTTATTAGCAAAAAGCATAAAAAAACCCTAAGGGGGACTTAGCGCAATTTCCATATGACTCACAAATGATGACTAGCATGGTAATATACATTAGACACTAGACTTAGACAACACACTAAGGCCTAACCATCAATACACACTCCAACTTTGGAGGTGATTGAGTGAAAAAACTCAAAAATTATAACTCGCTTAAAAAAATTCAAGCAAGATATAATTAATAAGTAAAAAAAAACACTCTAGAGTAATGTACTCGTGATTAAGTCTTAGGGGGCTAAGCCTTTTACAAAGTTCATCATGCTAGCTCATCTTATTACAATTCCCCGTGGGAGGTATGGTAATGCGGTATGAAGAAGAAAAAGAAGAAGAAAGGTGTCCATAATGGCCGACTAGACTTCTGAACTCTAATTTTGAACAAGTTCTTGTTCAAACTTTGGCTGCTCAACTGCAAGTCCATCCTAATAGGTACTATGATGATGGGTGACCCATAAGGTGAAGTACTTGGCCTTTTGACTCCCTGCTCCAACAATTGTTGCAAATGTTTCTTCTCTTTATCTGCTTCTAGTATGGATTGTTTATACAATACTATGTTTGGTAATGGAGAATCAAACAACAACCGTATCCCATGCTCCACTTCCCTCTTAGATGGAAGTCCTTTAGGATCTTGGAACACTTCTTTGTAAGAAAGTAAAAGCCTCTCCATTTGGTGTTTCTACTCTTTTTGGCATCCCTCCAAAGATTCCTTCACTTCTATTGATTCATCTCCTTGATGATTCTGTCTCAAGAAGATGAATACAAACTTCCTACTTAAGCCAATTGAAATATCCCTAATCCAGTTGATCTGGTTATCTACTACAGATCTAGTGCTCTATCTCACATATCTGATACTCTGGGGGTTTCTGGATGCGTTTTATCTTCAGATCTGATACTCTGGTGGTTTCTAGATGCGTTTTAGTTATGTGCTTGAGATGTTTTGTGGTTGTTGCATGTGCATGTTATGCATTATGGTTTAAACAGTTATATATATAATGCATGCGGAAATAAGGAACATCAACCACCCAATAATATGTATTATGAGATTCAAGCATGGAAATATAATGAAATACTAGAAATGTAGAAGATAGTCATCAGTTAAATCTCATGAAATACAAGCAAACAACATAAAATACCTGTGATCAGAAGATGAAGGCAGATTTGATGCATGCACGGATAGATCGGCAAAATCAGTGGTTCCGAAGAAGCACGGTAACCGCTACAAACTGGAAAACTCATCCGGAAGGCTATACCCGTCGGAATGAGCTGGAAACTATCCCAATAGAAGCGCCCTGGCCTCTAGACTGATCCTGGTGACTGTCAGATGGCAGATCTGTCCTCTCATGCTTTGGATCTCGTCCCCTGGGGGTCTACACACCTCCTGGACTCTCTGGATGCGTCCAAATCATTCCACCAACGGAATCGGCTGATATAGGACTCAAAACATTCGCCCTGACAAATGTGGAACTGGGTCGAAAAGGTTTCCACAGATCTGCTCCAATGTTCCGTCTATAACCCCAACTGTCCTTCCAAAAGAGTTGCGCCCTAGATGGCTAAATGATGCGCTCTAAAGGATTCCACCGTCCGAATCTGATGGGAAGTGGCTCAATCTATGCGCCCTAGCTGGATCTGAACTGGGTCGAAAGGAAACTGCAATTCGAGCTCTGATCTCGTGCAGCTACACAAACCCTCTATCTGACCTTGCGCCCTCACTAGCTGAGTTGCGCAACACTGCAAACTAGATACTCCTGAATAGCACGGTGAAATACATGGATGGTATCTTCGATGGGCTAGGGTGTGTCGCTCGACATCGAAACTGATCAATGGTGGTGGTTTCCTCCAGAAATCCACAAAACAGTAGAAGTTGAATCTCTTCCTCCTCTGGGAACTCTCAACATCAAATCATAACAATGCATAATGAGGAATTAGGTCGAATTCCTCCCTTTATACTCCTCCCGATCTAATTCACCATTGACCTCACTTAAGTTGGGCGCTTTTCCTCCTAAAGTGAGTAATTAATTAATTAAGTCCTCCTTTTGGCACCTTTTCGTTCTAATTCTTCGTTGACTTAGGCTTAAGTGACTTTTCCTATGCTTTTTGGCTTAATTCATCGTCTAGCCACCAAATCACCCTTATTTCTCCTCTTTGTTCCCTGTTTGTGCCTGACTATAGTCTACAGGAACACATAGACTACTAAGTCACTCCCTGCTGGCCTACTCTTGGGAACGGGACATCACAATCCTCCCTTCCCGAGATTGCTTGTCCTCAAGCAACATCAATCCCGGGTATTGCAGAATATGCTCTCCCTCCTATGTGGCATCCTCCACTAGAAGACCCTTCCATCTAACCAAGCACTCCCTGATGACTCTACTCCTCAACCTGTGCTCTCTCTGCTCGAGCACCTCTTCCGACACTAGCTCCAACTGACCCTCTTCATCCAAGGGTGGCAACTCCTCTGCAATGTTGATATGTTGTCCCACAGCGTTTTTAAGGCAAGAGATGTGAAAGACGTTATGGATCTTGCTACCCTTCGGTAGCTCTAGCTCGTATACCACCTCGCCTATCCTCCTGATGACTCTGTATGGCCCAAAAAACTTCGGCTTCAGCTTCTCTGCTCTGCTCCTCTTCAAGGAGGACTATCTATATGGCTGTAATCGCAGAAAAACCAAATCCCCTACCTCAAAGCTGCGTTCAACTCTCTGCCTGTCTGCATAGATCCTCTGTTGGTTCTGAGTTGTCTACAAGTTCACCCTCACTGCCTGCAGAATCCTATGACTCTCCTCCACCCAATCTTTGGCCCCCGGGACCCTTTTTTCTCCAAACACAGTCTCCACAAAGGAGGGTGCATCGTACCCATACAATGCTCTGAAGGGTGAAATCCTGATAGACATATGGTAAGTCGTGTTGTAGCAATACTCACCCAAGTGCAACCATCTCACCCACGTGTGTTGATGCCCTCCCACATAGTTCCTCAGATACCCCTCCACCCATTTGTTGACGATCTTTGTCTGTCCATCTGTCTGTGGGTGGTAGTTGGTACTCGTAGCTAGCTCAGTGCCTGCCAACATGAAAAGCTCCTGCCAAAACACGTTGATGAAGCGCCCATCTCTATCACTGACTATCTGCCTGGGTAAACCATGCAACCGGAATACCTCCCTGAAAAACAACTCTGCTACCTATATGGCCTTGTAGTCCATGGGTATGGCAAAGAAATGTGCAAATTTGGTCAATCTGTCGACCACCACAAATATACAGTCCCTGCCCTGCACTCGAGGAAGCCCTGTAATGAAGTCCATAGAAATGCTCTCCCATTTCTGCTCCGGAATGGGTAGAGGTTGTAGCAACCCCGCAGGGTGTATCGGCTTAGACTTGTTCTGTTGACAAGTCATGCACTCCCGGATGTGTTTCAGTACATCATCCTTGAGACCCTTCCATGAGAATCTCTCCCTGATCTTCCTATACGTTTTGAAGTAAACCCTTGATGTCCTGTTGTAGGCAAATCACGACACACCTTCAGAACTTTCCCCTTCAGAGTAGATTCATGAACCAAGTAGATCTAGTGCTTGTAGAAAATGATGTCATCAAGAACCCGGTACCTATCATCAATTACCTGTCCATCCATCACCTCACAAGCAAATTTGTTTTTGGAGTACTCCATCAACAAATGAGCTTTCCAATCTGTGCAAAAGTCCATCATCGAACACCCTGGTGGCCTCCTGGACAAGGCATCTGCAACGACATTCCTCTTTCCCTCGACATACTCAATGTCAAAGTCAAAGGCTTGGATCTTTGAGACCCACTTATGATGTCTCTCACTGAGGTCTTTCTGACAAGAAATACTTGAGACAGTTCTGATCAGTCTTCACTACAAATCTGTTGCCTACCAGATACTGCTTGAATTTGGTTAATGCATGCATGATCGCTAGCATCTCCTTGTCGTAAATAGGATAGAGTCTCTCCGACTCGTTGAGCTTTCTGCTCTCAAACACAATGGGGTGGCCTCCCTGCATCAAAACTGCTCCAATCCCCACTCTTGACGCGTCGCATTCTAAGATGAAGGGCTGTGAGAAATCCGGAAGGGCTAGAACAAGGCATGTGCTCATAACCTCCTTTATTTTCTCAAATGTCCTATGTGCCTCCTCTGTCCACTGAAAGGCGCCCTTCTTAGTCAAATCTGTGAGTGGTGCTCCCAACTGTGAAATGCCTCTGAGGAACCTCCTATAGTAACTGCATAACCCATAGAATCCTCTTAGCTCCGTGAGGTTCTTGGGTGTTGGCCAATCCAAAATGGACCTGATCTTTTCGTGATGAACCTGTACTCCCTGCTCACTGATGATATGCCCCATGTACAATAGTTCTCTCATGCCAAATTTACATTTGGACTCCTTGGCATATAATGATTGTGCCTGCATAATATCCAAGACCTCCCCAAAATGTGCTAGATGCTCATCCCATGACTTGTAGTAGATCAGTATATCATCGAAGAATACCAGAAGGTACTTCCTCAACTGTCCTCTAAAGATGTGGTTCATGCAAGACTGGAAAGTGGTCGGTGCATTGGTCAATCCAAACGGCATGACCAAGAACTCAAAGTGTCTGAAATGGCATCGGAATGTTGTCTTCTCAATGTTGTCTCCTCCTTAGGTTGTGCCCCTGCCGATATCTGAGGTTTCTTCAGCTGATGTTCTAGCTCATGAGTAGTCTCATCCTCTGAATCACTGTTTGCCCGTGCCTCGATATCCTCATCCTCCTCCTCATTGCCTGATTCCACTTGTATGTAGTGGATTTGTCCCTTTCCCATGCATCTATGCCCTGGGACCCAAGGGTCTCTGCAAGAGAAGCAAAGCTTCTTCCTCATCAACTCCCGTCTCGTTTCATCGTCCAGCTTCTCCTTGCCCTTCCATTCTCTCTAGAATGGCTTCCGATCTCTATCCTTCTGTGGTACGAAGGGTTTGGAAAAGGGTTTAGTTTTTGGCACTGAGTCCGCCAAATCTCTAGTGCGTAGGATGGCATCCTACAAGGTGTGAGGCCGGTATGCCTTCACCCATCCTCTCAAGGGTTCTGTGAGCCCTTCTATGAATAACATGATCATCCGGGGCTTGGATATATCTGTCACTGCCATTGCTACCCGCTGAAACTCTGAGATGAATGCCTCTGATGTGCCAATTTGTCTCAACTAGGCTAGATCTTTGAAATGGATCTCTGGATGCCTCCTATCAAATCTGTCCATGAATCTCTCTGTGAATTCCCTGTAGGAGGTGATGCGACTGTGGCCCAATGTCACCAATCCATGATACCACCACTTGTGTGCCTCACCCTCCAAGTGTAAGGTAGTGAAATTGATGGCCTCTGTCTCGGTCATCTGGTTGAGCTTGCAGTAGGTGTCTAGCTTCTGTACCCAAGATCTGGCGGTGCATTTGGACGATCCGTCAAAAGAACGTATGGTGAGTTTACCAACTTGCCGGATGAAATCAATGTTATGCCGTTGTTGCTCTCTGTGGCTCTCTGGGGTGGTTCCTGAGTCTGAGTCCAAAATACTCGACTAGGATCATGTCTTGATGGAAGTCACAGCCCAACGCTGCATACTCCCTCTAATACTCTGCAATGTCCTCTGCATGATTGGGCGGTCTCTATGTTATCGACATCTGCGTTGCCACCGTGGGTGCCCTTTGGAAACTGGGAAACAAAGGTTGAGGAATCCTACTCGCAGAAGTGTATGTGTGAGTGGGTGACTGGGGTCTACTGCCTGCCCCTGCGTTCCCCTGTGCTGCATGTGGGCCTTGTGTGCCCGGGATGCCCACCATAGTCAATCTATCAGCGACCTGTGACAAGGACTAAGACATGGTCGGCTGACTAGCTAACATATCACTGATAACTTGCATGAAGGTTGCCTCTGGTTCCATGGGGGGCTTACCACTACCCTCTGGTCGCTCATATCTGTCTCCTAGCATCCTCTCTACCTCGCGCTCAGCCTCACGCTCTACTCTTCTCTTTGCTTCTTTGTGTGCCTCTTTCTCTGAACTGGGATGGAAAGGAGGAAAGTCAGGCCTAGGCCTTCTTTCCTTGCACCTGTTGTAAGTGACATATTCGTCAACTACGTGCTCATGGCCATCTGGGTCTTCTGTTGTACTCATCGTCTTTAGTCACAGGCTGGCAAGACTAAAGTTATGATACCACTGAAATATCCCTGATCCATCTGATCTGGATATCTACTACGAATCTAGTGTTCTATCTCACATATCTGATACTCTGGGGGTTTCTGGATGCGTTTTATCTTCAGATCTGATACTCTGGTGGTTTCTAGATGCGTTTTAGTTATGTGCTTGAGATGTTTTGTGGTTGTTGCATGTGCATGTTATACATTATGGTTTAAACAGTTATATATATAATGCATGCGGAAATAAGGAACATCAACCGCCCAATAATATGTATTATGAGATTCAAGCATGGAAATACAATGAAATACTGGAAATGTAGAAGATAGTCATCAGTTAGATCCCATGGATCGTCACTGGAATACAAGCAAACAACATAAAATACCCGTGATCAAAAGATGAAGGTAGATCTGATGCATGCACGGATAGATCAGCAAAATCAGCAGTTCCGGAGAAGCATGATAACCGCTACAAACTGGAAAACTTGTCCAGAAGGCTATACCCGTCGGAATGAGTTGGAAATTGTCCCAATAGAAGCGCCCTGGCCTCTAGACTGATCCTGGTGACTATCAGATGGCAGATATGTCCTCTGATGCTCCAGATCTCGTCCCCTGGGGGTTTGTGCACCTCCTGGACTCTCTAGATGCGTCCAAATCATTCCACCAACGAAATCGACTGATATAGGACTCAAAACGTTCGCCTTGACAAATGCGGAACTGGGTCAAAAGGGTTTCCACAGATCTGCTCTGATGCTCCGTCTATAACCCCAACTGTCCTTCCAAAAGAGTTGCGCCCTAGATGGTTGAATGATGCGCTCTGAAGGATTCCACTGTCTGAATCTGATTGGAAGTGGCTCAATCTATGCGCCCTAGCTGGATCTCAACTGGGTTGGAAGGAAACTACAATCCGAGCTCTAATCTCGTGCAGCTACACAAACCCTTTATCTGACCTTGCGCCCTCACTCGCTGAGTTGCGCAACACTGCAAACTGGATACACCTGAATAGCACAGTGAAATACCTGGATGGTATCTTCGATGGGCTAGGGTGTCTCTCAACACCGAATCCAATCAATGGTGGTGGTTTCCTCTAGAAATACACAAAACAGTAGAAGTCGAATCTCTTCCTCCTCTGGGAACTCTCAACATCAAATCATAACAATGCATAATGAGGAATTAGGTCGAATTCCTCCCTTTATACTCCTCTCGATCTAATTCACCATTGACCTCACTTAAGCTAGACATTTTTCCTCCTAAGGTGAGTAATTAATTAATTAAGTCCCCCTTTTGCACCTTTTCGTTCTAATTCTTCGTTGACTTAGGCTTAAGTGACTTTTCCTATGGATTTTGGCTTAATTCATCGTTTAGCCACCAAATCACCCTTATTTCTCCTCTTTGTTCCCTGTCTGTGCCTGACTATAGTCTACGGGAACACATAGACTACTAAGTCACTCCCTGCTGGCCTACTCTTGGGAACAAGACATCACACCAATTAGCATCTTTGCTTGGTAGGAACTTGCCATAGGGATCTTGGATTTACCTTTGTGTGCATTGTTAATGAAGGATTTGTCATCGTTGACCAGACAATATTGGTCTGCTCTCCTTGTGAAGACAGCATTCATCATGTACATGTAGGGGCCTCAAAACACTACACCACACATATCAAGTGGCACTACATCAAACTCAAATTCAACACTGAAAAATATGATCTTGAATTGTGAGTAACTCTCAACACTGCATCTTTATTCACCCATCCCAATGGGTATGAACAAGGATGGTCATGTACTTCCAATCCAAGCTTCCTCACCAAGTTCTCTATGATAAGGTTTGCTTGTGAATCAAAGTCAAATAAAGCATCTATCTTTGTCTTCTTGACTTGTATCTCGATGTCAAAGAGTTCTTTCATCTCCTTCTCTTCATTATGATGGAGGTTATTCATGTTCATATGCTTTTACACTTTGCTATATAAACATCTAATTTTCTCTCTATTTGAGTCCCTAGGTCCATGTTTAGCATGTTCTTCTATTTGGTATGCTCCTTATTACCATACCTTATAGTCAACACAGCATGTAGCTTCCCGCATTTGACTTTGGTGTGAACATCTATGTTACAGCAATGACAATGGTTATTTGGATCCTTGCATTTATGCACAGTGGAGACAATCCTTTTACCTTTCCCCTTCCCCTTTTTCCCTCCTTCCTTGGAATTACCTTGTTGCTTTGTCGATATTGAACCACTTGGATGTCCCTTCTTGTCCATCTCTAGATATTGTGCTTGCACATAGGCTTTGCTAGTGGACTTGGACTTGAAGACATGGCTTGCCTTCTTACAATGTAATCCACCCAAATACTTGATGACTAATCCAAATTCATGGGAAAATTTTCCAATAGAATGGCTTGTTTTCTGAACAAGTCCAATGAGACTTTACTCTATTGTGAAATGACTAATTACGATATGGCTATAATATTAGAAGCATATTGCTCAGATCAATAAAATTCACTAAGAAAATAAGAACAAATGTACAGTAGTAAAATCACACCAAAGAACACCATGGACACAAGATTCATAGTCTACCCTAGAGAAACTCGTGAGGGAAAAACTCCAACCAGAAATAAGGATTGTCCCTTGTTCTTATTATTCTTAGGTTTATAATGCAAAATACAGAGAAAACAAATTGACTCACTATAGAGATATTAGACATTGGGCCTATTCCACACTGCGATAGGGTTGCCTTCTTCCTCTAGCCTACTCTTTTATCCCACTCCTTTGCACTGCATATTTATAGAACAAAATATTACTACAATAGGAATGGGGCCCATTTCTTTATTGGTGGTTAAGGTTTAACACTTCATGATAACCATCAAGGTGAGGGTTATGCTTAGCATTTTAACATTCCCCGACGTCCATTTAGAGTTGAGGTTTTGGATCCTTTAGAATCTAATTGAAAAACCATATGTCCCTAGCTCCATGTGTGTGAGTAACAAGAACTATAGTGGCTTCCATTTGGTGCTATGGTGATCAAAGCAATGGTGAGCTTGCTCGAGGCATAACTCAATCATACAAATATACCCAAACTAGGCCATAGGTTAATTTTAAGCAATTAATTTAAATAAATAACTATTGTAAACTACTGTAACAAGTCGGCTCCTTATGTAGAGTCACGACTCTAAATATTAGGAGTGTAAATAAGCAAGTTGGTGATCATTGTAATCGTCACTTGGAATTAATAAATCATATATATTTATAATATATGTGGTTTCCTCCAAGTGGGATCAAAGCCATTATTTTTGTTGCATAAATGTTGACCAAGAATTGTAACCAAGGAGGGAGAGAGTAGTTGTGGTGAATTATGTTTGTGGTAGGTTGTTAGTACTCAAACTCGGGTCTTCATGTGCACGTTTGGGTTGTGACAATCAAGTGCAACACATCCACACATATGCTAGCATATTCAATCTGTTTCCATTTGGAATGCAAGTGAATCCAGGTTTCCACAACCACAAGTCTCCAAGCTCGGTTCAATTTGCTTCCCATTCAAGTCTATGATTCCCCCCATACATGCGTGTTTTCTAGCCGAAATCTCATGCCAAAGAGAAGATTTGATACCTGCAAGTGACAAATTATGAGGTCCAACATAATTTGAAGTCGAAGAGGTCGTTGGCTATCAACAACTCACTCGATGGGTACAAGACTATCCCATTAAAGACATTACATCATGAGGAACTCAGAAAACTCCGGGAAGGCCTCTAGTTCCATAGACAACATACCATCCAATTCAGAGCTAAGTGAGGCAATAAAAGAAATTAATAGTAGACTTACAAACACGGTGGAAAAAATCTCCAAAACACTTGATAGTGTGGATCTCGAAGTGAAGGAGTGGAGCAAGAACCACAATCTGCTCAAGGATGATGTTCAAGCAATGAAAAACAAAAAATAAGGGAGTAAGTAGTCCAAAATTCCCACACATCATTTCTATCACCACGGCATTCATCCAACATGGGTTATTTTAACAAAATCATGCACAAGATAAATCGATGTGCCAAAAATTGATGGAGAAGACAACAGAGAGAGTACAACATGGATAGATAAACTTGAAAGTTAGTTTGAGATATATCAAATGCATGATGATGAAGAGAAAATTAACTTTGCGTCAACGCACCTAGAGAGAATGGCTTGAAAGTAGTTCCTATGGTGGAACTCAAAATCCCAGTCATTAGCAAGAGACTAGAATATAATCAAAAAGAAATTTTTCAAAAGATTTAAGGATATAGATGAGAAGGAAGTTTTTGCCAAACTCACTCAATCACAACAATCTAGTACAATGGAGGAGTATTTATGTTATCTACATGTACTAGCCACTCGTGTGACAAGCCTATCAAATGATCGCATTCAACAAATTATCATATCAAGATTGAAAGACAATAAAAACGAACTCAAATTACTAGATATCAAAGATATAGAGCAAGCTCGACAAGAAGCCAAACTCGCTAAAGAGAAACTCGTGTCCTATCAGTAACCACCTTGGTCCCAAGTCGAAAAATCAAGCTCTAAATATATTCCTCCTAAGAAAAGGATTCTACCATCAAATGCAAAGAATGACGAAAATCCATGTTTTAGGTGCCATGCACCTAATTAGAGTCCAGGTCATAAATACAAGGACAAAAAGTTATATTTATGTGGGATAAATAGCATCAATAGAGACAGAGAAAGAAGCAAGTGATTCATATACATCTAACACGGGCACTAGCAATTCCAGGGATCTAAAAGTCCTAAAAAACCTAGGAACTTAAATTCCATTCCAACACTCTCTCACCACGATGAAGAGTATTTCTCAACCCCATATTTGTAGAGTTGTTGGTTACATTAAGAAGACAAAAGAAATAATGCTTATAGATAGTGGCAGTTTGCATAATTTTATAGATACAAGAATAAAAAAAGAATTAAATTTGTTCGTCTACCCTACCTCCGACTTTCAAGTCGCAAAACCAAGGAACAAAATTAGTTCATGCAATGGGAAATTCCATAAAGTAGAATTGACTATTAATGATTACCAATTAAAGTCTCCAATGTATGCGATGGTAATTAAGGGAGTAGACGTTATCTTAGGAGCCCAATGGTTGGTTGTCGTTGGTACAATGGAGTTAAAACTACAAAAACAAAGGAGTTAAACCTACAAAAACAATTCTTAACGTTATATGAAAATGGGAAAAAACAGCAGTTTCATTGAATCAATAGCTCACCCCCAAAAATAGCCTCGTCCAATAGTATGAAGAAAATGATTAAGGATCCCAAGCATAGCTCTTCCATTGTTATTCAATGAAAGGAGCACCAAGCCAATTCAAGCGACAAGTTGGTTTGAAGAGAACTGGTCGTGAATTAGTAGGAGAGTGCTTATTCATCAAACTCAAACCACACAACAATCATAAACCTGCACCCAAGTTTTTGTTAGATTTCGAACACACATCAAGTTTGGTCTAGGTTCTCAACAGCACACACAAAAATCACACATTCTGAACTATGAACATAAACACACTGAGATGCCTAACTACTTAGCACAGTGGAAAACACAATCAACAATTGAATCATACACAAGTACACAGGAATTTAATGCCCAAAACAATTGTTCTTAAACCCAAAACAATGGGCTCCCGTACGAGGGACAATGGCCCAATTTTCTTACACTGAAAAATGCCAAAACAAGGGAAATCATAAACTCAAAAAACCCTTAGTCACTGCTAGTGAAACCCTCCTGTTTTCCTTGTTGTTGAACTGAGGCTAAGGGTTAGGTCAATCCCTTGCCCCCTCAAACCCTCCACTGCCTCTGCAACTTAGCACCAGTCCCATGGCATATTCATACAAGCCCAAACTACTCACTAATGGTTGTCTATTCTCTATTGTTGGGTTGGTTGTAACAACCTTCAATGGTTGTCCAAAACTACCCCTAAAAGATTGTTGTTACAGGCCCAAACGTTTGTTGTTACAATCCACCAATCTATTGTTCTAGTCCAATGTAATGTCCCCATTTTGGGACATTATAACATTACAACATTTCAGAGTGTTATGCCTACCCGAGTAGCCAGATAGGGGTGACAAAGAGTTCGGAAGATATTGAGGGGTTTATTTGGGCCCGACTTGTATCGTTCATCATCAGGATCAATTCCGCACAACTGGGCTTTGGTTCTGTTGCATTCCGACGATTTCCGTAATTTTGAGTTATTATGGGTCATATCTTAATTAAATTCACTAAGAAGGTCATAATGGGCATATTACTTGGAGAAACCTCTTAGTGTAATAGCTCATCGGAATCGGGAGGAAGAGTATTACAGGATAAGATGATGAGAAGTGACTTTCAGTGGCCAGAAAAGCCATCAGGTGGATAAATCACTTTTTAGAGGCAAAATGGTTAATTAATTAATTAATTAAGTGATATAATCAAGGAATAATAAAATAAAGTAAAAGTCACTTGGAGGGAAAAAGTCAACAACGAATTAGGGTTTCGAGAAGCTATAAAGGAAGGGTAAAGCAACCTAATTCATTATGTATTGTTATGATTTGATGTTGAGAGTTCCCAGAGGAGGAAGAGAGCCGACCTTACTGTTTTGTGGATTTCTGGAGGAAACCACCACCATTGATCGGTTTCGGTGTTGAGAGACACACCCTAGCCCATCAAAGATACTATCCATGTATTTCACCGTACTTTTCAGGAGCTATCTGAGATACCATCCAGGTATTTCACCATACTTTTCAGGAGTATCCATTGCAGAGTGCGCAGCTCAGCTAGTGAGGGCACTTGTCAGTTTGAGGGTTTGGAGAGCCGCACGAGATCTATATCCAGATTGCAGTTTCCTTCCAACCCATTTGAGATCCAGCCAGGGCGCTTCTATTGAGCCATCTATCGTCAAATTCTGACGGTAGAATCTTGCAGATCGACTCATTCAGCCATTTAGGGCACAGCTTTTCCGGACAGACATTTGGTGTTGCATGCAGAGTTTCAGAGCAGATCCAGACAAATCCTTCCGACCCATTTCCTTATTTGGCGACATGATCGTTTTGAGCCATATAGCAGAAGATTCCGTTGGTGGAATCCTTTGGGGCGCATCCAATGCTCCAAGAGGTGCGCAAACCCCCCAGGGGTCTAGATCCAGTGCCTTAGAGACCAGATTCAAGATCCGACACTCACCCATTTCAGTCTAGAGGCCAAGGCGCTTCTTTTGGAGCAGTTTCCAGCGTATTCCGACAGTCTAAACTTCCGAACAAGTTTTCCAGCTGGTAGCGGTTATCGTACTTCACCGGAATCGCATATTTTAGCCGATCTATCCGTGCATGCATCAGATCTGCTATCATCTGATGATCACGGGTATTTTTATGTTATTTGATTGTATTCCAGTACCGATCCATGAGATCTGGCTGACGTTTATATTCTATATTTCCAGTAGGCTATTGTATTTCCATGCTCAAACCGTATTATACATGATATTGGGCAGTTGATGTTCTTTACTTCTGCATGCATCCTTTATATGTTGTTTAAACCATAAATATGCAACATGCA
>SNQJ01S0001149.1:279624-312251 GCA_010110895.2 Picea sitchensis | reverse complement strand
ATATTGTCTAAGAGTAAGATTTACCTGTAACCCTAATTGTGATGTAAAGGGTACAGGTCGGCCCCACCATAAAGTGAAAGATAATTAATATTGTAATTATTAATTACATTCTGAGTTATTGAGGTCGGCCCTGTTGTGCCAATAGACACCATTTTTGGTCTGTCCATTCTAGTATAAATAAAGGTCATTTCCCCATTGAGGAAACACAACACATGTGATTTTGGAAATTTCAGCAAGTACATATTCTAGGACTGAAGTGTGCACCTCTCTTGGGCGCTAGCTTCTTGGTTTTGGAGAGCACCCTTTTGTGTGCTAGGTCTATGGTGTGGGAGGTCTTTCTCTTGAGAATATAGCAAAGAATTGTTGGGTTTTCTTCCCTTGTTGAGAAGGGTTTCCCAGGATATTTTTTTTGTTCTTGTGCATGGAATTTCTTCTTGTGATCTTGGTTATTGCAGCAATTGTTAATGGTGTAGCTGCATTTTTTATGGTTCAAGTAAAAGTTAAAATTGAAATAAACCTCATGCTTGAGCCTAGCATAGTGAAAATTCAACACTTTAAGAGCAGAGTATTCATGGTGGATATTTGTAAGTGATCTTACATTATTAATGTAATAAAGGAATATCGTTTACTGGGGGTTTTCTCCCTGTACAGGGTTTCCCCAGGGTACATGTGTTGTTGATGTGCATGTTTACATATCTACATGATTATTGCTATTCAGTTATGATTCTATATTGTTGAAATGTATTAAGCTGGAATCAAAGTGTTGAAGAATTTAAAGAAATAATCCGCATAAGAAATCAAACTCATAATTTAACATGGTACCAGAGCTTAGGGTGTGTTAAGCTTGTTCAAGTGCAGCAGCAGGTACACACAGATCCAAGCAAGCTTGATTAAGTTTCCAGTGTGAGGTCCATGGCATCCTCCATTTCAGTCAGAGCCGAGGATAGGCTCGAAAGAGTTGCCAACTTCAATGTGTGGAAGCTTCGGATAACAAATATCTTGCAAGAGCATCATCTTGAGCAGTATGTGACCACAGTGGTGGAGGAACCCACTACTAATGCAGCTAGAGCGGCCTTCAGGAAGATTCAAGCAAAGGCTAAGAGAATCATCTTTGACTCAGTCAAAGACATTATAATGTCAGCGATGACTTCGTTGATAACTGCCAAGGACTGTATGGATACCTTGGTGAATCTGTATGAGAAACAGGCTCCAAGTCAAAAGAGGACACTTAAGCACAAGCTTAAGTATTTGAAGATGGAGAAAAGTGAATCAGTAGCATCATTTTGTTCTAGGATAGCCCAGATCAGAGATCATCTTTTGGTCACAGGGGTCACAATGGACGATGATGATTTAGTGCAGGCCATATTTGATGGTCTTCCTTCTTCATGGGAGACCTTCTTGTCCAGTGTAAGTGGGAGAGAGATTCAGCCCAGGAGGAGAGTCGCACTGCTACCAGGAGTGAGCCAACCAAAGAAGAGCATTCAGCATTAGCATCGAGATTCAAGGGAAAGAAGAAAGGCTCTCAGAGGAAGCCAAACACCAAAGGTACATTCAAAGGCAAGAGTATCGATACATCTAAGATTAAATGCTTTAGTTGTAACAAGTTGGGTCATTTTGCTAAAGACTATTGGTTTAGAAAGAAATATCCAAGGAAAAGGAAACATCATGCCTCAACTGCTGAGGATGATGAATCCAAAAGAAAACAGAAAAGTCCTTCTAATGAGAAAGAAAATAGAAAAGAATATTACTTGGTTTCTTCCTTATCCACTTCAGTTTTCACGGGGCCAAAAACTTGGTTAGTAGACAGTGGTGCATCAAAGCACATGACAGGGTACAAAGAGATCCTCTCAGATTTCAAGACAAAATCTTTTGCAAAGCAAGTTGAGCTTAGGGATGACAAATGTTACAAGATAGAGGGAGTAGGCTCTATCTCCTTCATATTGGAATCTGGGGCTAGACTTCATGTTGATGAAGTATTATATGTTACAAGGCTCAAGAAGAATCTACTATCAGTTGCAACCCTTGAGGACAAGGGATATTGGGTGATCGTCAAGGATAGGAAGGCACTACTGTGGGCTAAAGGTAGCCACTTGAGTACAGCAAAACCCATTGAGATACGCGGAGGAGGAATGTACGCCGTGATAGGATAGTCAATTTGGGCATTGGTCCATAATGCAACTAGCTCTAGTGAATTTGTGCATTGAAGACTTGGTCATCTTCATTACAAAGCACTTCCAGATCTGCAGAACATGGTATGTGGCATGCCCTCTATTTCTCTTAGTAAAAATGAAATTTGTAAGGGATGCATGCTAGGTAAAAATATAAAGAAAGCATTTCCTAGTAGTGACAGAAGAGCACAGGGCATCTTAGATCTAGTTCACTCTGATGTATGTGGTCCCATGTCATCTCCCTCACTCAGTGTGTGTTTGTATTATGTCATTTTTATTGATGATTACTCAAGAAAATGTTGGATATATTTCCTTAAAGCTAAAAGTGACACATTTGATAAATTCAAAGAGTATAAATGGATCTATAAGATCAAACATGCAGTTGATGGGAGTGTGGAAAAGTTCAAAGCAAGATTTGTAGCCAGACGCTTCACTCAGAAAGAAGGAATAGACTAAGAAGAGACTTTTGCCCCTGTAACCAAGTATACCTCCATTCGAACTATTATTGCATTAGCTCCAATTCTTGGTTGGAAGCTACATCAGATGGATGTAAAAACAGCATTCTTGAATGGAAAGATTGAACAGGAGGTCTTTGTGGAACAACCAGAGGGTTTTGTACTGCATAACAAAGGCACGCATGTATGCAAGCTAAGGAAGGCCTTGTATGGTCTTAAGCAGGCTCCCAGAGTTTGGTATGACAGGATTGATGGCTTTCTTAAAATCCTGGGCTTTCAGAAAAGTGATGTTGATGCAAATCTGTACTTCAAGGTAAGAGGTAACCAACCTGTTATACTAATCATGTATGTTGATGATCTATTTCTAACAGGGGATGAAGAGCTAATAGCCTGGTGTAAGAGGGAGCTAACCTCAGAATTCGAGATGAAAGACTTAGGCTTGAGGAATTACTTCCTAGGATAGGAACTTGGAAGTGTGGCAAAGACAGGGCGAGATATTTCTGGCACAAGGAAAATACACAGTGGATGTACTAAAGAGGTTTGGTATGATGGATTGCAAATCCATGTCTACTCCAATGGTTACCAACCTGAGGAAACTGAATGATTCTGATACATGTTCAGATTTGGTGGATCCCACCATGTATAGGCAGCTGATTGGATCATTGATGTACATGATCCACACTACGCCAGATATATGCTATGCAGTGATTGCAATGAGTCAATTCATGACTGAACCGAGATAGAAACACTGGGTGGCAGCAAAGCAGATCTTGAGATATCTCAGAGGGACCACTACCTATGGTCTGAGATCTACATCCAATGGTGGTTTATTTTTGCATGGGTATGCAGATGTTGACTGGGCAAGAAGCCCAGTGGATCGGAAGAGTACTTCCGGATACTGCTTCAGTTTAGGATCCGCTACGATCTCTTGGTCAAGCAGGAAACAGGGGTCCATTGCACAAAATACAGCAAAGGCTGAGTACATTGTAGCAAGTGATGCTAGCAAGGAAGCAGTATGGCTCAAAAAATTGGTTTTTGGGTTGTTTGGTGACAAGCTCAAGACGACAGTGGTTCACTGTGATAATAAAAGTTGCATAAAACTGACAGAGAACCAGGTATTTCACAACAGGTCAAAACATATTGACATGAAGTACAACTACATCCAAGACTTGGTCAAGAGAAAAACTGTAAAGTTACAGTACATAGCCACGAGCGAGCAGGTAGTTGATATCCTGACCAAGCCTCTAACCTCGAGACAGTTTGTGCAGCTGAGAGGCAAGATTGGTGTGGCTGAGAATGACTCCCTCGTTGAGAGGGAGTGTTAAATTTGGCAGCATCGACAGTCATTCTCCAATGAGAGGCCATATGGGCCATCCTAAGGCTAGCCAGGGAGATTTGAAAAATCAACCAGTCTTGTGAGGTATTGACAAAAGCCAGGGGGAACGTACAACCTCTGTGAGTCAAACCAAAAGGCGGGACGAACGAGATGCTATGTAAGTCTAATGCAAAAGTCAGGGGGAACATACAACGTCTGACCATAAACAGTCTAGTGAAAAAGTCAGGGGGAACGTACAACCTCTGTGAGCATAGACAGACTAGTGCAAAAGTTAGGGGGAACATACAACCTCTGTGAGCCTAGTCAAGCCTTGTGAGCCATGAGCAAAAGTCAAGGCATCTAGCAAAAGTTCGGTTGAATATAAAATTCCTATGAGCTAGAAACAAACGATATTCCTAATATTACAAATGATATAAATGTATTGATCTAGTGTGTTGGCACGTGTAACACTATCCACCATGAAGAGAAATTCGAATTGCCTTGTAAAAAGTCGAGTTGTAACTGAAGTCTCAAGTCTAGTTCTATTTTCGAACTAAAGTGTAATGCTGAGTTGTAACTGAAGTTTCAAGTCTAGTTCCATTTTCGAACTAAAGTGTAATGTTGAGTTGTAACTGAAGTCTCAAGTCTAGTTCTATTTTCGAACTAAAGTGTAATGTTGAGTTAAGTAAGCATGCTTTCACACCTCTATTTCGAGCCCTCTCCACTTCTCCTCCATTCCTTTATAAGCAGAGGTCGACCCCTCTCTTCAACACAGTTCGTATGCAGGTTAAGGGTGAAGCTAGAAGCGCATATCAGTGAGATAGAGGCAGCAAATAGTGCTGTAAACGCAGCATATAGAGGCAGCAAACAGTGTTGTAAAGGAAGCATACAGAGGCAGCAAACAGTGTTGTAGATCAGTTGAACAGAGCCATATATCAGTCCACTAGTGACAGCAATAGAAGCGCTGAACAGAGGCATATATCAGTCCACTAGTGACAGCAATACAAGCACTGAACAGAGGTGTATATCAGTCCACCAGTGACAGCAATACAAGCACTAAACAGAGGTGCATATCAATCCACTAGTGGCAGCAATTCAAGTGCTATACAGAGGCACATATCAGCACCATAAAGGCAGCTGTACCAGTGCTAAATAGAGGCATGTATCAGTCAATCAGACGCAGCAACAACAGCCCATATCAGAGCTGATATATCAGTTCATAAAAGGCAGTGTATCTCAGTCTTTGAAGGCAACTCGGATACATCTATATCAGCAAGGTCTCTTAGTTCTCTGTCAGGTCAGAGTCAACTTGGAAAGCTCTTTAAGAGCAGAGTATTCATGGTGGATATTTGTAAGTGATCTTACATTATTAATGCAATAAAGGAATATCGTTTGTTGGGGTTTTTCTCCATGTACAGGGTTTCCCCAGGGTATATGTGTTGTTGATTTGCATGCTTACGTATCTACATGATTATTGCTATTTAGTTATGATTCTATATTGTTGAAATGTATTAAGCTGGAATCAAAGTGTTGAAGAATTTAAAGAAATAATCCGCATAAGAAATCAAGCTCATAATTTAACAGCAAAGAGGCATGGAGCTTCCAGTGATACTTTCAGGGAGAGAAAACGACCTCAGAGGTTCTCGAGTTACATGGAGTCACATCATTGATTCCAAACCTTCCAATTATGAGGAGCAGGTGGCTCCACCAGTGGTGAGGCAAGTAGCCCCACCAAGTACCAGCTTAGAGGGACCCAGAGTTCAGAGGGAGTCGGCCTTCAGGATTCAGTAGGGAGGAGCAGCCTCCCAGGATAGTTCATGGGAGATCAGACTTCAAAGGAGGTCAGCAGATGCAAAGAGAGCAGATGGCTCCAAAGATTGTACAAACTCGGAGGGAGTCAGGTTTCAAAGGGAGCATGTGGACCCCGAGTGAACCTGATCTCAAAGAGAGTCAGTTGGCTCAGAGGGAGAGTCACAGAGGGAGTTCCCCCTCACGTTTAGGTGGGAGAGAGACATCTTCTAGGACTGACAGACATGTGTCATGAGTTGAGGAGGCCAAATAGAAGCTTCAATGGCAAGAGGCTTCTAGGAGATGTGAGGCCTCCTGGGAGGATCCACTTGTTTTAGTAGGCTTTGCTATAGTGACAAAGGAGGCAACCAGTCAGGAGGACTAGGATATGTTTTTTTTGCTTCAGTCACAAAGGGAGCAACCAGTGAGGCAGCAGACCAACAAGTTTGAGAGCATTGCATGGTGGAAGAGTATCAATCCATCATGATTAGTTCTGAAACATGAGAAGTCTGTGGTGACTTCCAAGTGAATCTACAAGATCAAGCATGCAACAGATGACAGCATCGAGAAGTACAAAGCAAGATTTGTGGAGAAAGAATTCCCTTAGAAAGAGGGAGTGGCTAATGAGGAGACATTTTTCTCCAGTCGCTAGGTACACTTCCATCAAGACTATCATTGCTCTTGCTTCAATGATGGGTTGGAAATTATATCAGATGGTTGTGAAAGACCTCGTTCCTTAGTGGTATGATTGAGGAGGAAGTGTACATAGAGCAACCTCAAATCTTTTTGATACATGGGAAGGAGTCTCATGTTTGCAAATTGAAGAAAGCATTGTACAGACTCAAGCAGGCACCCAGAGCGTGGTACTCCCGGATTGATGGAAACTTGATGAGTTTGGGCTTCACTGAGAGTGATGCAGATCCAAACCTTTACTACAAGGTTGTAGATAGTGATCCAATGATCTTACTAATGTATGTTGAGCAAAGTGGCTCATTGACAAGGGTAAGAGGGAGTTGGCTCCAAAGTTCGAGGTGGAGAATCTTGGTCGGATGTACTATTTTTGTGACAGAGATCAGATGAGATATTCCTTAGTTAGGGTATACTGATGAGATTTGATATGATGGACTGCAAGCCCATGGCTACACCTATGGAGACAAATCTGAAGAAATTGAGTGATTCTACTTCGGATTCAGATTTGGTGGATCCCACGATGTACATGAAGTGGATTGGATCCTTGATGTACCTAGTTAATACCAGGCCAGATATTTGCTTTGCAGAGAGCACCCTGAGCCAGTATTTGGTTTAAGCCAAGGCAGTTCCATTGGGTTGCAGAGAAGCATGTGTTGAGGTACCAGCATGGTACAATTGGACATGGTTTGTCTCAGGTGGTGAAGTAAGGCTGCAGGGATATACAGATTTCAATTGGGCAGGGAGTAGAACATACAGATTGAGCACCTCGGGGTGCTACTTCAGCTTGGGATCAGTTACAATTTCCGAGATAAGCAGGAAGCAGGCTTCTGTAGCACTCAGTACACCAAAGACGAAGTATATCACAGCCAGTATCACAAGTCATGAAGCAATGTGGCTTTGAAAGCTTCTTGCAGGACTTCATCTGAGACATGGTGCAGAAGGAAGCGGTGAAGCTTCAGCACATATCCACAAATGAGAAGATAGCAGACATTCTCACCAAGCCTTTGTCCAGAGCGAAGTTTGTTTACTTCAGGGACAAGCTTGGCGTGATGCAGAATGTCTCCCTTGCTGAGAGGGAGTGTTGATGTTTGAGCAGCATTGGGCAGACATTCTCCAAGGATTGGCCATGGTGATTTAACCAGTGGAGAATGCCATGGTGATTTGACCAGTGGAGAATGGCGCAAGCGGAGTATTCTAAGGACAGAAGACTCGAGGTGTTGATGGTTCTCCAGGAGGAAGCATCGGGCATACATTCACTCACAGGGGTGTACCAGTGGTGAATGCCCCAGGTGCAGTCTTCGAAGGACAAAAGATTCAAGGTATTAGTGTTCCTCCAGTGTATGGTTGCATCGGGCATCATACTCCCAGGATTGGTAGTTTAACCAGTGGAGAATGACAAATTCACTTACAAGGGTTTACCTGTAAGTGACACTCACTCACAAGGGTGTACTTGTGGTGGTGAGTGGCCCAGGAAAGCATTGGGAAAACCTTCTCCCAAATATGGCCTAGGGAGAAGGATACATTTACTTCCGAGGTAAATGGCCCCAAGCGTAGTCCTTACTTACAGGAGTTTACCTGTGGACACGAGGTGCTTGTGGTGCTTCCACGTGTTAGATAGCATCGCACGTCATTCTCCCAGGATTGGTAGTCTAACCAATGGAGAATGGCAGATTCACTCACAGCAGTTTACCTGCAGTGACATTCACTCACAAGGGTGTAGTTTGTGATGTCTCGTTCCCAAGAATAGGCCAGTAGGGAGTGACATAGTAGTCTATCTGTTCTCGTAGACTATAGTCGGGCACAAACAAAGAACAAAGGGAGAAATAAGGGTGAATACATGGCTAAACGATGAATTAAGCCAAAAAAGCATAGGAAAAGTCACTTAAGCCAAAGTCAACGAAGAAATAGAATAAAAAGGTGTTGAGGGGGGACTTAATTCATTAATAATTCAACTTAGGAGGAGAAGCGCCTAGCTTAAGTGATGTCAATGGAGAATTAGATCGGGGAAGGTATAAGAAGAGGAATCCGACCTAATTCCTCATTATGTTATGATTTTGAGTTGAGAAAAGGTTCCAGAGGAGGAAGTCGACCTCTTAGTTGTTTTGTGGATTTCTGGAGGAAACCACCACTTAGATCGATTTTGGTGTTGGAAGACACACCCTAGCCTATCAGCGATACCATCCAGGTATTTCACCGTGCTAGATCAAGAGCATACAGACCCAGTTCAGAGATTGCGCAGTGCAGCCAATGAGGGCACAAGGGTTGGAGAGAGTTTTGTGTAGTTGGACGCGACTAGGGCATTTCTCGTTAGTTTCTTCAGACCCAGTTGAGAGGAAGCTAGGGTGTTTCTTTTCATGCATCAGTCATCAGATCTGACGGTGGAATCTGCCAGAGCGGACCAGATAGCCAGGGAGTGCGTAGCACTTGAGGAAGAACATTGGGGTTTCCAAAGAGCTTTCTGGATCAGATCCGGGGAAACCCTTCTAACCCAGTACAGAGGAGGCTAGGGCTCACATTTTGAGACAGATATCATAGGATTTCACCGGTGGAATCATCGGGGCACATTGCCAGAGCCCAGGAGGTGCGCAACCCCCTAGGGGATATCATCCAGGGTTCATCCAAAGCTTCAATGAGCCGATCTTCAGTCCGACAGATATCAGGAGGAGCCTAGAGGCCAAGGTGCACAGTTTGAGACAGTTTCCAGGCTGATCGGTTGAGCATATCAACCAAAGCGAGTATATCCTTCATTTGCAACAGTTGTTGTGAGTTTCCAGAGCTGCTTGTTGTCGATCATCCGTCCATGTGCGGATCTATCCACATCTTCTGATCACGGGTATTTTATATTAGTTGCATTGTATTCCAGTGATGATCCATGAGATCTAGTTGATGAGTATTTCTCTGCTTTCAGCATATCAGTTGTATTTCCTTCTTTTTCCATATAATACATGCTATTGAGATTGTGTTGGTTCCTTATTTCGCATGCATCATATATACTGCTCAAACCCTTTTTTATATGACACACACATGCGAAAATCACCAAACATGTTAAACAAGTAACTAAAAGGCATTCAGAAACCCCCAGAGTGTCAGATTCGAGAGTCTAAACACTAGTTCAGTAGTTCATATCCAGATCCACCGGATTTGGGATATTTCATACTTGTGGAGGTGAATGGTCCAGGTGTGGTCTTCATTGAGACACGAGGTGCTAGACACAGTTGTGTGGAGATGGATCATCAACATGGCTCATGAAGAAATTTTTCTATGACAGAAGAAATCCAAGTATGGACAATGTCTCCCTCATTGAGAGGGAGTGTTGAAGTTTTGCAACTTTTGGCTGTCATTCTCCATAAGAAAATACAAAGAAACCATTATAAAAGACCCCGGAATGCACTAGAAAGAAATAAATGACAAGAACACCAAGTCGGCCCATTGGAACATTTGTAAAGGCAACAAAAGAAATAAAATAAAGTTAAAAGACAAAAAATGACAAGTCAACCCTATCAATAAAATAAGGTGATTTGACTAGTATAAATAAAGGCAAGTTCATTTCATTATTACTCATCTCATCAGCGCTCCTCTGCTAGTTGCAATTGCAGTTGTAGTTGCCAGTTTCAGTTGCAGTTGTAATTGCAGTTGAGTTGCTAGCTACAGTTGCAGTTGCAGTTGCAATTGTCAGTTGCAGTTGCTAGTTATAGTTGCAGTTGTAGTTTCCAGTTGCAGTTATGTTTCCAGTTGCTAGTTGCCAATTGCACAAATTTTGGTGGCGCACTATCTTTGTCTAGTGGTTGGCTAGCCTTAAGGGATCTTCCTCATGCTAGGGCGCAACCTTCTATATGTTGGGTTCTTCATTTTATGGTGATGTATTTTATGCCTTGAATTCTTCTTAAGAAAAGTTGTTGGGTTTTCTCCCAAGGTTGGGTTTCCCAGGGTAAAAATATTTTGTCTATTGTGCATGGTTATCTTTCTATGATTCTATTATTTCCAATGCAATTTTATTTCAGTTGAAATTTTCAGTGTGTAATTATTTTATGATAACAGTGGCATTAAAATCTATTTGAAATCATAAGGTAATAATTATCAGATCTGGAAATTAGAAAAATCAACACTATGCTAGTCGAGGTCACCAAGAATTCACCTTAGAATGAATAGTCACATCCATCCTTAATCTCCTTTATATACAACTCTAAAGGGTATGTAAGAAGCCCCTAAACCACACTCAACATTAAATTAGACTTGTCAATCACACAGGTGGGTGTGAAGCCCCAACACAAGCCCACAAAGCCCATCAACAAGCCCACAGAGCCCCACATATGTGAGAAAACTCTTGATGCTACCAAAACATCAACAGTTTTATGGTCCTTATCAAATCAAGAAGTGAGTAGGCCAAGTAGCCTATGCATTAGATATCCCAACCAAGGGGAAACTACATGATGTCTTTCATGTTTCATGCTTGAAGAAAAAAATGGCTCCAATGACTCCTATACAAAGAAGGTTACCCTTTTTGGATAATGAAGGGAGACTAGTGTTGGAACTACATGGTAAATTAAAAGTCAAAACCAAAGTCTTTCATTCTAGAGATGTCAACAAATACCTTATCAAGTGGAGGAACCTATCGAAAGATGACGTTACTTGGGAAAATGAAGAATTCAAATTGAGACATTGATCTTTACCAATGCTTTGAGGACAAAGCATTTCAGCAAGTGATGACTTGTAATATACCCAAATTAGGCCATGGCCCATAAGTTAATTGTAGTTGTAGGCAATTAATCTAAATAAATGACTACTATAAGTCAATTCCTTATGAAGAGTCATGACTCTATATCAAAGTTACCGGATTCAGCCCCTAACCCCCCCATACTTGGACACGATTCATACAGGAATAGAGGATTTGTGGATCCAAATCTGATTCTGAAGGAATAGGTCAAATTACTTTAGGATCCTTATCCGATTTTAGGGTATGAATCTGTTGCTTTCAGAATCCATTCTAATGTTAGGATTCAAAAAAAAATAACGGAAACGGTTCCCATTGGAGGAACTGTTAGAATTAGGGAAAATAGAAAAACAATATGATTTTATAATTTTTTTGTTCACTAGATCAGCATAAAGAATAAGACATACAAACAGATCTGAAGCAAATAAAATTTCTGAGTATGAAAAAATAACTTTTAGCTTACCTCCTGATAGATGTACCTGACACACGTGTATGTAAGCCTCTGTAAGTATGCTCAGACTTAGATTAGGTTCATGGATCAAACCTCTTAGGGTTTGATCCATGTCAAAGAGAACTGTGGGACAGTTTTTCCATGGATGGAAACCCTTAATGAAAACAACAATAAACCCTCTGACTTAACAGCAATAACCCCAGCAAGAAAAACCCTCCAATAAACAATAATAGCACAGGAATAGATCTAGGCAGGTGAATAAAAATTCCAACAGCAAACCCTCTTACTCAGAAAGAACTAGACAGCTCACTGAGAAACCCCCATGGGGGACTCAATACTCCACACGGCAGCCAGATGGAAGCATGTACAGCCAAGGAGAGGGCCTAGAATGAAGCCGCGGCACCTCCACACAGTTCCATGGCCCTGGAGAAGGAGACGGCACCCACAGAGCAGGCTCGGCATCTTAGAGGGAGGTAGTTTTGATGCAAGAGATAGGTCTGGCATCCCTTCACAGCTCAGAGGAAACACATCCAGCAACCTCAGCAAAAACAAACTTCCAGCCAGCATAAAAATCGCAGATCTGAACTTGATAAGCAAAGGGAAGGCCGCATCAACAAGAGGGAAGAGTCATCGAGGTAGCCGCAGCAAGTAGAGTGAGGAGAGAAAGAGTGAGTGTAGAATTCTAGGGGGGTAGGGTCTTATTTATAGTTAGGGAGAGGGTTTAGGGAAATTAAAAATTAAAAATTAAATATTGACATTTAAATTAAAACCCCAATCACATAAATAAAACCCTAATCTCATAAATAAAATCCACATCACATAAATAAGATCCCCATCACATAAAACAAGATCCCCATCACATAAATAAAATCCCCATCACATAGAACAAGAGGGAAAGCAAAACAACAAGGAGTAACCTTTTAAGACAAAGTCAAGGGGGGTTACATAATGGCAAAACATGTCCACATGAGTCTCATAGTGACCTATAAACTTTATCATCACTGCATAAGAGGGTACATCAACAATGTGGTCATGTCCATCTTCATAGGCACTCCTAGGTCTCATGGACCATCCTGGGATAGAGGAAGAGGATCACACATCAACACATCTTGGTATTACACCAAGATCTACCTGGTCAAAGACCAGTTTGGCCCAGAACACATCTGGAGGCCCTAAAACACATCTAGGGTCTTATCCACCACAGTACAAGACCAAAGATTGACACATGCATGAAGCAAGGGTTCCCTGGAACACATCCAGAGGCCCTAGACACATCTAGGGACTTATACCACCCACCAAGAAACACATCCAAGGATCAATCCAGGCACTGAGCAAGGATTCCCAGGAACACAGCCAAGGGCCCTATACACATCTAGGGAATTATATCAACCACCAAGGAACATATCCAAGGATCAATCCAAGCACCGGGCAAGAATTCCCTGGAACACAGCCAAGGGCCCTAGACACATCTAGGGACTTATATCAACCACCAAGGAACATATCGAAGGATCAATCCAAGCACCGGGCACACATCCAGGGTCCCTAGAACACATCTAGGGTCTTATTGCTTGGTCCTAGACCAAGAACCCCAGTCATCTACTGGGGGCCCTCACAAGGGTCTTTTGCCATGGCTCTCACTGCTTGGTCTCATACCAAGAAACCCCATGAGTGTGTTGGGGGCCCTAGTCCACAGCTAGGGTCTTAAGCCATCCTCCAGGAGAATGGCTCTTGCAGCTACACTAATTTCAACAGAAACCGATTCCTAAAGGTCAGGAATCGTTCCTCCAATAGGAACTGTTTCCTAACTTCCACTAAAAACTTTGGGTAAAAAAAACTAAAAAATAATAATAAACCTAACCCACGCCAGAGAGGCTTCTAGAGGGCCCCACACTTAGCCTAAGTAGTAAGAGGTTCATTTTTGTTTAATCTATTGATCATTTACAGTGAGTAAGCAAGTTGGTCGAGCAGTTAAGAGAGGAGACGAGTGGCGATTTCAAGCAACAGTCGAGTTCCAGACTCCAGGTATGTTTAATTTCTTAGTTGTTTCAATGTTTGCAAATATGGCATTGATACACAGCAAGTTGTATGGGCTTGATGTGTATGCTTGTTGGAATACACAGCAAGCTCTTTAAACTTTAAAGTTTAAACTTTTTAAAGGTCAACTCTCAAACCTCCGGAAAATGCTCATAAAAATTTCTTGTCCCTGTGCCATGTGCAACTGCTAGCATTGTCAGAGCAGGTATTCCACTGTTTTATAAACACCAGGAATGGCTTCCCATCAATCAGTTCAGTTTGGGTATGGAATTCATGGTGGGAGGAGTGGTGGAGGGAGAGGAAGCAATCATGAAAATGAACAGCAACAGCAAAAATACTCTATTGATTTTCCCCTATGGAAGTATGTGACCAAGATTGGGAAGAAAGAGAAGAACATTTATGGCAGTTGTTTGTGGAATTGCAACAAGTGCAAAACAAGTTTTACAGGGTCATACACCAGGGTTAAGGCCCATTTTCTTTGACTTCATGGTGATAATGGAGTTCATCATTGCAAAGATATCACTCAAGCAGATGTGGATGGATACTAAGTAGAGCAAGACGTTGCAGATTTATCCAAGATAGAAAGGAGTTGCAAACAGCAACCTATCTCAAAAAGGGGAAATGAAGTTCCCTTAATTGTTGAAGAAATCTGCTAGAGACAAAACCTTGGAACCTTGGCCAAAATGTTTAACATGGGAGGGAGGGATGAGACAGACAACAGAGTTGCAAGAGCCATATATGCATGTGGAATACCCTTCAATGTAATGCAGTCTCCATATTGGCAAGACATGCTTAGGGCAGTTAATGATGTCCTTAAGGGTTACGAGGGGCCAAACTTTGAGAAAGTGTGCACTACTCTTCTACGAAAGGAGAAACCAATTGTGGAGAAAGTGTTGGAACCGGTTCCTTCTTGTTGGAGTGGCAATGGTGTCTCTATTATCTTTGATGGTTGGACTAACACAGCCAATAGACCATTGGTAAACATTATTGTAATGTCTCCTTCAAGATCATACTTCTTAAGGGCAACAGATGCTTCTGGGGAGGAGAAGAACAGTGAATGGATTGCTGGGAAAAATTTAGAAGCAATCTAGATCGCGGACCCTTCAAATGTTGTGCAAGTCATCACAGATAATGCACGTTCATGCAAAGCAGCTGAGGCAATTATTCAGGCATTGTATGAAAATATCTTTTGCACACCTTGTGTGGTGCATAGTTTAAACTTTAAATCTAAGATTGGCTCTCTTTCTCTCTATTCTAGCTTATCTTCTCAGATGTAGGGATCATCACTATACCGTTTTTATAATCTATCTCTTTGGTGCAATCAGCCGCTTGGCATATTCAGAAACAGAACCATTGTTGTGCTTGTATCAAGCCCTCACGGATCATTGGTATATTGAATGTTGTTTGTGCATTATTTAGAAGCTTTTAGCCTGTCATTTTGGTGTATTTTAGCCACTTAATAGTGCATCTTCTCTTCTTATTTTCATCTTTTATCAACCAACGTTGCAGGGATTCCACCACAAACTTAAAAACAAACATTTTAAACCTTTTGGCTGTCTAATCACAGCCACAAAACAATCTTTTTTGCTGCTGTTTTTATGGTCTTATTGTGCATATTTACAGGTTGAAGACAGCAGGAAAAGGGCCTAGGGACACCCCCCCTGAAGTTGGAAAGCACTAGCCCAAATGGAGAGAGATCAGTCTGTGACACTTTGGGGCAGTATTCTCTAAAATTACACCGTTTTCTTGCTGATTTTATTGCTGTTTAAATCAGATCTAGGTGCAGAAAACTGTGCTAACAGGGAGCAACAAGAGATAAAGTGGCTTCCACTTGGTACTAAGGTGGTCAAAGCAATGGTCAACTTGCTTGATAACTCTATCATATGAACTTCGTTTTCAAATTTATTTAGCTCATTGAAAAGCTCCTCTCGAGTTCTACAGCGACATGGTCCCTCGTTTTGGCCCCCAAAAACGCTTCTTAAGTCCCAAAACAGGGATGTTTCCATTGACACTGCCCAATAGAATTCAGGCTTGACCCGAAAATAGCCCCCACAAGGCCATAGCTTTGGATTTCCACTCAATAAAGCACTAAGAAACAGAACAAGCATTATATTGATCCATTTTGGATCACTTAGAAATTAGTTTCCCATTTAGTTTTCCTTTTTTAGATTTATTGTTTTCATTGCTGAAGGAATTCTTTCTTCCCTAAGCTGTCAGTAGGAAGAAGACGACTATCCTGTTTCAGGTGGTCTTAAGAGGCTTCTAGAAAAGTTTTTCACCTCTTCTTTCTTTCTCCAAATAACACTTTGAAAAGAAGACTATCTGAAGTGAGGTTATCTTCTGTTGCTATGCGACTTAAGTTATAAAGATAGTGTAACCGATTTTGAAACTCACTTTTGTCAATGTATAGTGCCAATCTGTTGCTTAAGACAGATTTAACCTATAACACCCATATTGCAATCTATAACATTTGAACTGGCACTATGGGCATGTTTAATCACCACCGATGGTCTCTGATCACCTGTCTTTTGTATCCAAGTAAACATGGTTGGTCTATTTCTTGGGAACTTCCCTACTCTGAGTATTGTCCTGGGCCCACCCATCTTTGCTAGAGCTTTTCCAGCATCATCTGCACATAAGCTTTCTGTGGTCTCGTGTTAATTGCCATGTATGTCCAACCTCAATATTTTCCAGGATACCCCTGAGATTGAGACTTTCTTTTGTCAGTTCTTCCAAAACCAGAAAAATTCGGCTTTCTTCCTCCTTTGACAGTAGCTCAACCCTGGCATAGTTGTCCCATTCGCATATTTTCCCCTCATGCTATCTTTCATTTCTAGGCTCAAGTCTTGTCCTTTCTCAATAACAGTTCACCTAAATTGACACCCTTCATGGAAGATTTCTCAGATGAACAGCTTTCCCATAAAATATTGGGGGATGAATCAAAAAACTAAGTATCAAAGGAAATCTGGGATTGTTATTTTACGTTTTTCATCAAGCAAAAATTTGATCAAAATTGTACAGTAAGGATGGCGTTGGACTAGCATTGCAACTCTGGCATAAGAATTGTGATTTAGCAGCCAGTAAGGTAGTAAGATAGAAAAAGGAAAGTCTTCACAGAACCCCTTCACTTGAATACAAACACCCCAAGGAATTTGCATCATAAAAGTGCCAATGAAAAAATACATTACTTATAGTATATCTATAGTATATCAGCTTCTCACACTAGAAGGCAGATTTTCTAAGTAGACAGCATTTCAATACAAGGATGTGCTATAATGGGGTGACATTCACCTGCACCAGAATTCGACCTTCATACAATACAGTCTACTTTGGAAATGCACCAGGACAGAGCGACTAAGGGAACTTTCAAGACTTTGACAAAGAAATTTTAAAAGAAAAGCATGGAATCAAGTTCAATGATGATCTCATTTGGTTGTAGTTCTATTCTAATTTTTGTTACTAACCAGCCATGAGAAGCTGTGTGAAACCTATTAGGTACACAAATATGATAACAAGAGGAATACTTCTGTCCTTGTGCCTCCTAAAGGTTCAGCCTCCAAACAAAATTTTGTCTAAGATTAACCAGAAATTACAGTATCGTTTCAGATGCAACAAAGCCATCAGGAACATATCAGAAGAATGTGACAGAGTTCTAGGATGCATGTTACAATGCATTTTGATGTCCAAGCAGTTCTGAAGTCAAAAAATGTTTGTAAATGAAAAGTACCTTAAAGATTTCAGATTTTTCCAAATCTCTCCACGAACTGGAAGTGAACCTTGGCCAAATAACAGAGGGAAGTGTAACAAAACTTCCTTCTAGAAACTTGCTTGTGACTTAGGATACATAGACTCCAATATTCCATAGTGGATTATGCATGCAAAGCTTGTGTTGAAGAATCCATTACAGCAGCTTCAACCTCAGACAATGGAGCTTCACAAAAAAAAAATCGGTATGAGATGATTCTTCTATGACATGCAAGAAACCAGTAAAATGAAATAGTTAATTATTTTTATGATATCACGCATTTTTCTTCCTGCCCCCTCTCCTAATTTGGAACATAAAAATAAAATGTCTTCAACAACAAAGCTACTACACAACTTGCAAGTTTATCATCAGAAAAGGATGAAAACCAGCAATTCTTGAAACCAACATTACAAACAAACAAAATACCCCATACCATTTATAACACTAATATAAGGCAAAGATTCGTGCTTTAAGGGAATAAAATATTATAATAAACTGACCAAACTTGATTTTAAAGTCTAGCTAATGTCAGAGTCAGTAAGAAGACAGACTACATCAACTACATTAACACAGGCACGTCCAACAAATACGCATGCTTTAATGGATAACAGACGAATGATGTTTCTAGTCTACTCAAAGCTATCTCATTGGCAATGGTACATAAAGATTGATCCCTTACATCAAGAAAAACAGAAAAAAAAAATATTAATTAGATCAGCACTGCTGCCAGTGTTATGTCCATTAATTAGCTGCCCTCGTAGATACAGAATGAATTGGTACTCAATCTAATTGGAACAACAACAATCCCTAAGATAACTCTGTTGCTGTATTTGCCGCTATCATGTGGAGGAACTAAGTTCAGTTCAAATTCAGCATTAACCTAGGTAGAATCGTTAGACCATTGTATTGTCTTGCATAAGTTCTGAAGTTCTTCCCTTTCTGCTGGGATGCAAAAGATAGAATTACATGGCAAGGAATCCATGCATATCCAAAGAACTAGAGCAACAGAGTTCGAATCAACAAAAAGAAATTGAGAAAAAAAAAATCAAAGCAATACAGTCCATGGAAAGCATTGCCCATCAAAATAGGTCTATCAATGCCTAGATATAATTAGCAAGGCAGACAACCCATATTTGGACTCTAGCTCAGTGACTCATGTGTGCAGCTCCCTTTCTATGAACCAGTGTTGCAAATATTGGCGATATATTACCTACATTGTGATATATCGCTATTCTCTCAGCTCTGTGATATTATCCCCGGAAAAAATTGCGATTTTTTCAAACTTTGAGTATGTTGCGATATATTTCAAAAATAGTGATATATTGCCAAAAAATCGCGACTCAATGGAAAAAATCATCGGGTCCATGATGGGTTGCCTATAAAATCCATTTTTTTTACTTTCTTGACTCATTTGAAAAGCAGAAGTAAGGAATTGAGATCAAAGGAGAGATTCATAGTCTTCCATCTTGGGAGATAAATTCACATAGGCAAAGAGTCCAATTTATTATATTTTTAATGTAATTCTGAGACTCGAGAGACAAAGCTCAAGGCAAGATTCAGTGTCATTGTGTCATGTATCACTTGACAATGATCTTATATATCAGTTTCCTTTTCATACTCATGTGGCAATGTGTCTATTTGATGTTTTTATTTGCTTTAGATGTTCAAAAAATTTAAAGCAAATGAATATTTTTGTATTTTTTTAAGTTTGCCAATATTTTCCCTGATGTTGCCAATAAGTTTCTTTCTAGACCCTCGACATTATATTCGCCGACACAATGTTTGCAACATTGCTATGAACATCACTTCCTGATATTGAGTCGTGACAGGTAGAGCTATGCAAAAATAATAGCATAAAGAAAACATTCTGGGCACTCGTCATATGACTAATTAGGCTATCATTGCAAGTCAGCAATGGAAACATTTCATTTAGCATCTCACTATATCTTATTTCCTAATGCACTTGCTTTCAAACCCTATGAAGAAACTGCATGCCAAGGTTACCTAACCCCCCCCCCATTTTCATACTAGAAACACTTCCAATATGGAAACCTGTATGAAATGCCCCGGAAATGCACCAAAAATGCCTCCAGGGCGTTTCTTGAAAAAGAAACAACCCTCAAAAGTTTACAGGATGCTTTCTACCAAAAATAACATTGTTTTCGTTGTTTCCTCAAAAAATGTTTTAAAACAGTGTAGGTTTATAGGTCCCAAACATTTTGGGACCCACTTAGAAACACAAATGTTGGATTTAATGTGTAGCATACAAATTAAATCACACATGAAAGCAAGGGACATGTGGATTTTATAGTGGAGGAACCTCTGAGGGGGAAATCCTTTACTTTCTAAAAGATTCCAATGTACAATAGGTCACTTTATAAAGCTTTAGGCGACGATAAATATATTATCAATTTGGACATTTAGTTCACCCATCTCCATTACTATCTCCCATAATCTCTCAACTTACTTCCAAGAATTCCTCATCCCTAACTTCTCTTTTCTCCTCATTATTTGTTTTGTGCTAGACATTTTATGCATAATCTACTTCATTACATATGAAAAAGTATAGAGTTACTCTTTCAATAAACTAGAAAAAACAGCACAATCTATTAAAAAAACAAATTGCAAATTGCAAAAAAAAGAACATTGGCTTATTAAAAACAGGGTTTCCCAATGTATACCAATGCTATTCAAACCAAACATGGACCGGTAAAACTGACGGGTTGGACTGGTTTTGGTAGGTTTCCAATCGAAACCAGCCTCCCAAACCGGAATTGACTAGTTTTGGTCTGAACCGATCAAAACCAGTGAAAATCCGTCTGTTTGACCAGATTTATATCGGTGCGCATCCTTCCCAAAAAAAAACAAAAAGAGAAAACCAAAACCTTTCAACTACCCTAAAACTTAATCTTCCCCCCTTCTATTGTGAATGGTCTTATCTTGGACGACTTGTAGCAGCTTCCAGCACCATAGGATACATACATTGGTAGTGGACCTTCAAGGGTATCAAGTCAAGATGTCAAGCATACCCATGAAGAGAATGGCAAAAGATCTAGATTTGGATGATTATGTAGTTTGATTTGATTTTAGACAACAGAAAGATTATTTTTGGACTCTGCAAGCCATTTAGAGCCTTAATGTTAATGTATTTTGGTTCAGATTTGTATTGCACTCAATGCCAGTTTGCTATATCCACCCTTGCAATGCTATATACATAAGAAAAATTTGCATATTTAGCGCCCAATGGTTTGGATTTACATGGATATCCATGAGAATTTTTTTTTAAATCAAAATTGAATATTTTCTATATTTTTTGGACTCTGCAAGCCATTTAGAGCCTTAATGTTAATGTATTTTGGTTCAGATTTGTATTGCACTTAATGCCATTTTTCTATATCCACCCTTGCAATGCTCTATACATAAGAAAAATTTTCCTATTTAGCACCCAACAGTTTGAATTTACATGGATATCCATCAGGATATTTTTTTTAAATCAAAATTGAATATTTACTATATTTTTTGGTCGACCAGTTTTGTGTATAGCTTTTTTACCTGTTTCGCTCTGATTCCAATTATTGGGGTTGATCAATTCAATCCTAATAACATTGGTTTATACATATAAGCTACTACTTTTTGGTTTTTATAATCAAAAATTATTTATATGTATGTATGTATGTATGTATGTAATATGTATGTGTCATTTCTCTGTTTTCAACAAGTTTGAAGGTGTCCTTTCCGAAACACATACTTGCTTAAGAAACCAAAACTCTTACCACATTCTAGGTAACATCGCATCCAAAAATGACCTCTTGTCTTAGATATTAGTGAAACAACCCTCATTCATCTTCATTGTCATCAATAATAAAGCATTGTAATTACATTTTCTTGTCCTGTATAACTATATTCATCTCATTGATTATGTTTAAAATATTCTATTATAAAGCACATTTTTACAAAAAAAGAGTGTCGCAAACAAAGACCAATGTTTTAAAACTTGGAATTGGTCAAGGATCAACTCAAACTTGGATTGACTCGGACCAATCTGATTTCAATGACTTGGTTTACTAAAAAATACATAAAATATATAAATTTTAATGAAAAAATATACTTTAAAGATTCCAAACCATTAGAGACAAAATATGCAAAGTCTACCCATGTAAATACCATGTAAGGGTAAATATATCAAAATAGCACGAGTGCAATACATTCAGCAACAAAATACATAATCAATGAGGCTCTAAATGGCCTTTAGAGTCTAGAAAACATGCTACAAGCTACTGGCCTGATACATAGTACATAGTACATATCATTGATCAACATGATCAATCATCAAACTCATCACTACAGCTAGAAATGGGATCCTTAGTAGGAGCTACAAAATCATCCTCTGGCTCAGAGTCTTTAGACTCCTCAAACCCCTCAGGGACATCTACAACTGCAGTAGTAGTATCAGCAGAAGCGCGAGTTGGCCAAGTTGCACGGCTATTGCTTTCATGTGACATGCATGGTTCTACGTTGTCACTTACTCCAACTCCTACTAGTGGATATGGATCCAAACCAATCCCCCCAA
The DNA here is from genome assembly GCA_010110895.2 of Picea sitchensis. Classification (NCBI taxonomy): domain Eukaryota; kingdom Viridiplantae; phylum Streptophyta; class Pinopsida; order Pinales; family Pinaceae; genus Picea; species Picea sitchensis. Next base: position 290,324 of record SNQJ01S0001149.1, on the reverse strand, counting down.
CTCCAAGTCATCAATATCAAAATCAAGATCAAACTCTGTCGCGTGAGACTCCACCCATTCTAAGGTTTGGATCAATATCATCCAACACAATGGGATTTGTATCAGGTCTTTTGTTCAACAACTAATTGCACCTTAGTCGAAGGTTGTATTGCACGAAGACAAGATCATTTAACCAAACGGTTTCTCTTCTTCATGTGAATCCGCTCAAAGACAAACCAATTGCTCTCACACCCAAAAGCACTACAAGTCTGGCTCGGGACTCCAATTACAAACTTTTGTAATTGAGGACATTGGCTACCAGATCACTCCCACCAATGTGTTGCAAAGACAAAGTTAGTTCAACAAATTACATTGTGACTTTGGCTAAAAAATCAAGTACTTAAAGTTTAAACAACTAATCTTAAAAAAAAAAATTGGAATTGCTTACCTGGTTGGTCCACATCTCTTGCAATCTTTGCTAGGTTTTTGCCAAAGGTACATGTGGCTCTAGTGAAAGAATTGATATGTCAATGTACTTCCAGTTGCTCTACCTCATCAGGGACCATGCGCTCCAAGCACTCGTACAATCCATCTTTGACCTCCCCAATTTGATCTTCTCCTAACTAAGCTCTATAATGATACCTTGGGTTCAAGAAATACCTAGCTACATGTATAGGGCGATAGAGTTGATTGTTCCATCCGTTATCAATGATCTCCCAGATAGGCCCATACTTAGCTACTCTATCCTTGGAGGTTGTTCTTATCTACTCCTTTGTTTGATCCATAGCCTTATAGATGTAACCCATGGCCAATTTTTCCCTATCCACCAACCACAACACCTTAAGAAGGCGCTCGCCAATTTTCACAACCTCTACTACTTTTTTCCAAAAAGTGTTATCAAAAACTTTCTTTTTTGTGTCTTTTTCCATCTTGTTTGTGAGCCCACCGAGATCCATTCCATTCATCACTTGAAAACATTTTTTTCAAGTTTTGTGCTTGGGAAAGGAGATATTGCGACATGAGGAAGTTAGTTGCAAATCTCATGATGGCAAGCCTAACAAGGTCCTTGCCCCCGGTGTTCTTCCTCATTAGGTTCAATACCCATGAGTGGTTGTAGATGTATTTTGTGATGCACTTGGAATGCTCAACAGTGTTCTTAATCCAATCATGTTTGTCTATGTCCTCAAGCATGAGGTTTATGCAATGTGCAGCACATGGGATCTAAAATACAGTCTTGTGTTTGGACTCTATTAGCAAGAACATAGTTAGAGGCATTACCAGTTATCTGAATAACATTTGCCTCCCTCACTAACATAAAAATCTCATACAAAAGCTTAAATAGCAGGATTGCACCTTTCACCTTATCACATGCATCAACAAATTTCAAATACATGGTTCCCTGAGGGCAAGAGACAAGCAAATTTATGATTGTGCGATTATTTCCATCAGCCCATCCATCTAACATGATGGTACAACCTATTTTGGCCCATGAAGCTCTAAAATTCTTCAAGTGTTCCTCTATACGTGAAACATTTTTTTGCAACAGAGATCCCCTCAAGTCATGCATACTAGGGCCTTTTAATCCCTTTTCCACAACAATAACAGAATCCCACATAGGTTGGTAATACGGAGAGCGGGAAGCATTGAAGGGGATATCTGCATCATACCACCATCTAGCTATGTATTCAAAAACAACATCTTTGTATTGCTTCTTCCAATGGTTATCCAAGGTGGACTGAGTTTGACTTGGTTGAGGGGCACTAGCAGAGCTGGGGGAAGGTGTAAAATAACTTTGAATGTTCTTCTTCTTTTTAGGTTGCCTATTAGGAGAGGGAGGAAGATACAGAAAGGGGTCCATAACATTTGTTGAAGGAATAGAGGAAGAGCCTTCAAGTTCAAATTCAAAACTAACATTTGCTCTCATTGCAGCAAGTTGCCTCTTCCTCCCTATTTCGTTATTTATCTCCTTTTTCCTAGCCTTGTCTTCTTCAAATTTCTCAAACTGATTTTACAATTCCAATCTAATATGTCCAATCTCCTCCAATGGTGTCTTGCATGCAGCAACTTGGCCTCTTATACCAGCCAAGCATTGTTTCAACCTATGAATCCCTCCGCCCTTTATCTGTTTCTTGCAAAATTTGGAATACATCTCATTATCAAGAACATCTACATGGATCCATGTAGGGTCTTTGACTCTTGGGACCATGGTAAAATTTAAATGGAAAGAAATCTACAAATATGCAACATTGCAAACCCTATTTTAATATGCAAAGTTCATACTGAATACTTCAAACTTAAAACTAGTAGAACTATTTAAAGATAAAAATACAAAACTATAAAGACAAATTTCAAATCTGCAATTTAATGGAAAAAAAAATAGGGGCAGACTTATCATTTGACTATTAACATACCTAGGAATGAGAAGAATGGATAGTGGGCACAAGAATGTGGTCCACAACTCCTCCAAGCTTGAAGATGGGTTGTAGCCTCCTCACTTAGATGCCAAATCCACCACAAACAGCCGAAGATAATTGCCAAACAAGCTTCAAGCTCAATGTAAATCACTGCACTTCAATGTTGCTCCAAAACTCCAAATGCTCACAAATTCTCAATGAGAGAGGTGTGAGGCAAATAGAAGGGCGGGAGGGTGCTCTCTTTATAGGTTTTTTTAGGGTTTAAGATTCTTGAAATTAGGTTTTAGAAAAAAAAAATGACTTAATCATCAATAGGGCGGGGTGGTGCGGTCCGTTAACCCCTAGATTTTCACTCTTGAAAATCTTGAGGGTTAAGAGCCAGCATGCACTATTTTGGCTGGCATTTTGAGATTATCTCAGAGTTTAGCACTTGTGTTGAGCAAGAGGTTGATTCCCATCAGAGGCAGGTATATGATCAGTACAGGGTTATTTTGTTCAAAGTCAGAGTTAGCTTGGTTTCCCATGCATTTGAGAGAGATGTTTACATACAGCAGGTGTTCCTACTTTTTAGGAGACATGGTTTGAGTGGGTCTCTTCACAGTTTGGAGCAGCTCTGAGCACACAGGGATGGTCCTTGCATGATTCTAGGCCCAATAGCACTTTTTTAGGCGACATGCAAGAACTTTATATTCTTAGCATTTTGACCTGCATGCCCCAGATTCATATTCTGAGCACCAGGGCTCGCATGTCGATTCTGATTACGAATTCAGATTCCTTGCAGAAAATTGAATCCAAAGAGTATAATATTATGGACATGCAAAGACTTTCTATTTTAGCAGTATTTGTTTTTAGCAGTAGACACATGATGGTGGTCTTCTAGTCATTCCGAGCATTTGTGGAGAGTTTGGGTCAGTTTCGACAAATTTCAAATTTTTGGGAACAGATGACTATTTTTGGAAATTTCTAATTTTAGCAGCCATCGTCATCTCCAGAATTAACAAGTGGCAGGCTCAGATTTCAACATGTGGCAAAGTATCAGGATGATGTGGCATCATGGACCAAAGGTGCATTTTCCAAGGATTATGTATTAAATGAGAATTAATTAAGCTAAAGAGGTGGTGCATGGGTGAGGTGGCATTCTCTGAAGAAAGTTTAGCCACTCAAGAATAATTTTTCTCACTCTATTCCTCTCACTTTCCATATTCTCACTTTCCATGCAACCAATTTCTAAAAATTGTCCCTAAATTGCTTTTTAACACAAAATTGCTATATTTTAGGAAAACCCTAAAAAATAGGGCAATTTTCCCTTTAACTCATAACTCACTCATCCCTTAGCCAAATTTAGCAATCTAACATGCGTTGGAAAGATAAAATTATCCCCCATACACTCTCACTCATAACTCACCCATGCGCATTACTCACTCACACTTATTCCCTCATGCGCATTAATTCATAAATTTGTCACTCACACTTATTCCCTCATACGCATTAACTCCTAGTTTCTTCACACTCCTCTCCTATATATTGGATGGTCTTCATTGGTTGTTGGTCGGATATTGCAGCAATTAGCATAGTTTCTCGTTCTCATTCCTCTCTCTCGTTCTTAGTCTAGTGACTCTTCTTTGAGCAAGGTGATCATTGTACCGGTTGTGGACTTGCCAATCGTGGCGCAACCAACCCTCTTGCAAGCCTATCAATAAAGAAATCGTGTGTTTGTGTTCTAACCTTGTTTCTTGACGGTACTTTGTTAATTTTGCAATCTGATTTGTCATTTTCCTTAACTGTTCATTGTGATTTCATTGATCATTTAAGTAGTTTTCTGTTCTATTTTCTTTCTATATTCATTGTGCTAACCCTACAGGATCCCTCCAAGCCAACAAGCTACAATCATTTTGGACAGTTTTAACACACTATCCAAAACATTACAGCAGCTGTTTTTTGTCATTTAACACAGAAAATCAGACTTAGGACAGCGGCAAACCACCTTAGGGACTCCCCCCTGAGGCTAGCAAGCACTAGCCCAAATGGAGAGGGGTCTACCTTGTGACAATTTGGGGCTTTTCTCCTTGAATTAATCAAGTCTTCATTGCTTTTATAACAGGTTTATCAGCTCAATTGGAGGGTGAAAAAGTGTGTTAACAGGTCCAAGGAATGACTCAGTCGAGCTGGTACGGACTCGGCCTAGTTGCATCGGTTTGGTATTGAACCGACAAAGCCAGGCTTTGACCCAACCAGTTCAGTACCAAACCAACCATCCGAACCGATCCAACAGCCAAATCAATACAGGTAGGGGTTAACTCGATCGAGTTGACCGAGTCTGAGTCAACTCGATCCAAGTTTGAAAACAGCAACACAAACATCAACAAGCACAAGAAGATTAAAAAACTAGCACCCAGAACAACCATCAACTAGCATAGCCTTGACAACGTCGCTACATATCAGAGAACATCCCTTTCCAAATCACTGGCACCATGCAATGCGGCAGCATGAACTGGAAGAGCCACAGTTTACCAAGTGCTATAAATAAAGTGTGTGGGGAAGGCACATGCATAAGGCTACAACAAAAAAATCAGAAACCTTGGAACCATGCACCTAACTAACGCAAGCCCGAATCAACATTTCAAGGGCCAAAGGAGAAGGAAAACCAACAAATATGATCGTCAAGCCACACAATGATCCCAGATCTACCATGAAGTAGCAGCAAAACCCTAGCTAAGTCGTGACATTGAGCCACCACATGAGGAAAGCATGATGCATAACAATTCTTAATCCCATGAGAAATCCAACTGCCAAGATCTTGCATTCATGTCACACCCTCCAATGCTCATGTCAGAGACGGTTTTAACATTAGATCATAATCATGGCCACATGTAGGGCCAAAGCTCTACCACGAGCCATGCCCTCAAGGCAGCACAAACTCCAACAAGAAGCTAAGCCACCACTAGCATAAATCAGTTGCAACCCACAAAGCACAAATTAATCACGAGCCATAGAGCACAAATTGATCACAACCCACAGAGATACTCAAGCAAACAGGCCCATCCCAAGCCAAAGCCACACACTAGGGCACATATATTGTGAGCAAGGATAAAACCAAGAAGCACGAGGAAATACCCCACATTCCATGGACTAGATCTGGCTGCCACAATAGACAAAGGCTCAGATCTAAGCAAAGAACTCACTATACACCAATAACATCCCACATTATTCGCCAAAGTGCCTCACCTCGTCTTTGCAATCGCAAGCCATCACCTCTTGGCATAACCAGTCATCCACAAACCTCTTCTAACCTCACATCAATGAAACCTTAACCAGATTCGAGGTAGGGATGCTAAGGAAGGGAGGGAGTAGAGCGCCTTTCCATCCCGCTCCATCATGTTTCCAAACAAACCATTTGACTTCAAAGTGTGTTTTTTACATCTCATTGATCAATTACATAAGATCATAAGACCAATTTTGGCTTAAGATAAAACCTTCTAATATTTCATTTCATTCATCTGACTTCATCGTTTGCTACATTCCATTCTAGCTCTCTTCAAGTGCATCATAGATATAATCAATTCTAATATTAATCGAATCTCATTAACTTCACACTAGTGACTGTTGTGATGTACGTAGAGAAGCCAGAGACTTTTGAAGATGCTGCAAAGAAGGAAGAACGGTGCAAAGCTATGCAGATAGAGATTGATTCAATTCAGAAAAAAAAAAAAAAAATACAATAGGAAGCAGATGGATATACAAGATCAAGTACAAATCAGATGGCATAGTGGATAAATACTGTTATCACAGAAGAGTTGTGAGGAAGCCTAAGATCAAGTACAAATCAGATGGCATAGTGGATAAATACTGTTATCACAGAAGAGTTGTGAGGAAGCCTTCTCTTGTAAATCTTAGGAGGGTTAGAATACCTCCTTGAGCTTTGTGGAGTCACTAGATGGTCCCTCTAGGATCATCAAAGGATGAGGGAACTATATACCCCTTCCTGAGGTGCCTGATTGATACTCGGGCAGTTGTGTTGTAACAGCAGAACTGGTCCAGATAAGGTTTAAAGGACAATCGTTCATACTGTGGGTGCCAAAATTGGACAATGCCCCTTTCAGCTCAGGAAAAACTTCAGCTTTAGTGTTGTCAACTTTATCATCCTTACACTTTTGCCTCTATTTATTTCACAACCCACCTGCTTCTGAAAAGATGATACGCTGATATGATAAGGACCATACGCCCTTTGAAGGAGTATTTGGGGCTTGTACACCCACATTTGAAGATCGCTTGAAGAAGGTACATTTTGGAAGGGCCTTTGGAGGCTGGACGTTGCACCAGCACCCCCTATTCCCCTCATTCATGGAAATTTTTCACTTTTGGGGGCTTTTTGCCCCTTCATTTGTGCATGTGGCATGAATGCCCCAAAGTTGTATTATTCTAGATTAAATAATTGGTGAAGAGGACCTTTTACTCCTCCATAGGGTAGATTAGGGGAATTTTAGCTTTAAAATTAATATTTTATTTTGAGGGAAGTTGAGCACCTCCTCTATATATAGAGGTGCATTTCCTCTCATTTGGATCATAACTACTTGGGGGATTTTTCCCTCAAGAGGTCTGAAATTTCTGAAATTTTCTTTGTCTGTTAACTCATGTGCTACTCTTGGAGAAGAATTTTTGTGGATGGTTATTTTCTGCAACTAGGGTTTGAATGGTCTAGCTACTTGGAAGGAGTAAGCAATTTGCTGCAATTTCTTGTTTCTTGCTAATGTTGAAGGTGTTAATTGCTATTTTATTGCAAGTTTCTTTGTCTTGTTGAAACCCTAGGAAGGAGACATAAGTGTTTCTCTCCTTCATAAAGTCTTTATTGTCCAAGTTTGTGAAAACGTTCTTTGCTAGGATTAAAATCCTAAGGCCCAAAAGTGATTGCACTTTAAGGTTTTAACCCTAGTCTTTGATCCTTGACCTAAGTGGAATAAGAAGAAAGAAAACAGCACCTAGTGCCCAAGAGTATTTACACCCTAAGAACCATTTTCTTCAAAGTCTAGAACCTAAGTCCCCAACGTGCTTGCACCTTAGGGTTTAGACCTAATCTTTCTTACTTCATCGAGTTCAACCTCCAAGTGTTGTATGCTTGATTCCATTGCCCAATGAAAAGAAACTGACCTTCAGACCTCCAATTATTTTTCTTTAACACTATAAAGCTACCCAAACTAATTTTGCTTAGACTTCACTCTCCACGTTAAGCTTCCTTGCCCCAAGTCCTAGCAAATCTTAATCCAGGGAAACCCCCTTTGAGCTGGAGGAGAGCTGACCCGAAGTGAAAGAGGGTTGGTGAGGTGACAGTGGCCTTCCCTCTCAGTTACGCAGGATTGCACTTGAGCTTTCGGACTTTAGCTCAACAAGTGTGAATTTGTGCGATAACAAATACAAGGCAAGGTTGGTAGCTAAGGGACCAAGGGCTATGCATATATAGAGTATTGATTATAAAGAAACCTTCATGCTGGTAGCCAAAATGAAAACCCTGCGAACTATGTTAGCTCTTGCAGCACATGGATGGTGCACCAAATGGAAGTGGAGCATTTTCTTGAATGGGTGGATTGATGAAGAGGTAAATGGAGCAGCTACCAGGATTTGCACAGCATGGGAAGGAACATCTTGTGTGCAAACTGTGGAAGGCGCTATATAGACTAAATCAAGCACCAAGAGAGTGAAATTCAAGCATTTTCGTTCAGATTTTCTAATTTAGGTTTCCTGGCACAAGTGTACCATTTTTCTCAGTTATCATTTTTTTAATTCTCCAGGCAGGATTCCAGTTTTTTCTTCAGTGGTATGGAATTGTTCTCAATCAACTGACTGGAATTGTATTTTCTGTCAGTAATCTGGAATTAATATCAAATTTCAATTAACTATCTATATTGGTCTGAAATATGCCTTCTAATGTTCCAAAGAGTAAAATCATCTTATGTATGAGGACTATACATATGCTCCATTGTCTTTAGGGTTAATATCGATCAGGAATTATTAGCTGTCTTAAGGAATTCTAACCCCAACCACTTGAGAACCATCGAGAACTGTCAAAAAAATCTGACATAAAGTCAATCAACTATCACACACACGATCCCAATCCAAATTCCAGTTCATGAACCCATTCAGCTGCATTCAAACTCTTAGGCTTATACTCTGCTAATATATAAGCCAATGAAAAGCAGAACCAATTTCTAGAATTTAAAATATAATGCATAACTGCAAATACAAATGATATACCTAGTAAATCATCATATGATTCTGAAAGTGAAGAAAGCTCTGAAAGCAAAGGCGGTGAGAATTGCTGGACTGATTCCCGACCTGTGTTTTGAATATTAATTTCTACAAAATTACTGTCCTGCATAATGGAATTACCAAGTTCTGAGTTATCATTATGTTGATTTCCATTAGATGCATGAACATCAGATGCCCTCTCAAGTTGCTTTTGGCTGTAAACCTTCATCTTCTCAAATGTAGAATCCTGCATTAAGTCATAGCTATCTCCTAACGATGTCAACACACGTAAATTTGTCTGCTGCCTTGTAGATTTGTTACTCGCTCCTCTCTTGGGGAAGCTACTAGTAGAAGAAAGAGGTAAAAAATAGTGATCATTATCATTGTCAAATCTTTCTCTTGGAGGGTCCACTTGAATATCTGGCTTTGAAAGAGCAGCATTTCGTACTGCTCGTCTTAAAGAAGAAAGATCTGAATTTCCATTATCTGCAAGAAGAGTGAAGCAAACAATTCATATAAAAACTATTAGGAGAGCAGTTTACAGCATTGTTTCTGAAATCACTCACTCCAGTAACTTTTTTTGCAAAACTGTCAGATGAGTCCTAAACAAAACTAACATCAATATTATGTAAGGTGCAGAAAATAATTGAATATACTCTAGATTAAACCTTCTATGTCCTCATTTCTTAGACTTTTAGGTGGAGACAAGCGATTTGGTTTATCAAATTCTTGAAGAGTCTCCAAATTGTGCGCCTGAATTACTGACGATCGATGCTTCTGTAAAAATCCATCTTTTTCAGATGGAAATGGTGATACAGAAAATAATTGCGGTAGCTTGAGTGCAGGAGTTGGAGGAATCAACTCAAGAGGTGCAGACACAATCTTTGAACCTCCCTCCACATTTTGATCAGCAATGCCCTCCTGTATGATAGAGCAAATGATATCAGAATCAGGAAAATAGGAGTATATTGAAAATGTAGTTTTTTTCTTGGAATAAAAGACTGACGATTATATTACAGATACAATACAAAGTACAACAGGCCAAACTTCACAGTGCCCCCCCCCCCCCAACCAACCCAAGCTACAGCCTACAACGACAAGTATCTCTGACTGAGAACCCATATCAGAAGAAAAAATGTACTTTCTAAGCAAAAGGAGCATAACACAAATCTGAGTTGTTAAGTCATCCATCAATCTATAGAATGTCCATACAACAAAATTCATTTTTCCAATGGGATCATAAATCTACATAATACAGACCTGAGTTGCTAAGTCATCCATCAACCGATGGAATGTCCATACTAAAAAATTCATTTTTTCAATGTTATCATAGATCTAAAAGAAGAAGCCAACAAATTGTCTTAAAGACACCAATGTAATCAATTCTAATCTATTCTAAACAAGCCAGAAAGGTATAAAAGTAAGTCAGTTGGACAATAGAGTAACACTTCTAAATAGAAGCCAGAAGGAGAACTACATCCTTTTTGTGTCAAAATCAAAACTTTCACATAAGCAAAAGATGAGATACTTTTATTAATGTCCACAGGTGACCAAAAGAACAGGTCTATGGAACTAGAGAATACAGCTAGTCACAAACATAATGTGGGAGTGGCAAGGGTACTCCTGAAAGTTAAAGATAAAGAGATACAAGTGAAAATAACAGAAAGAGAATGAGAAAGGGTGATCCAAAAGGATACACCCTAGAGTAAGGTCATTTGATATTGTCAACAAGAACAGCTTTCATAGATATGAAAAAGAGATTATGTCATACCTATGTTGCAGGAAACGCCCCCCCCCCCTCTGTTTCGGAGCCCGAAACGGTACGGTACGCCGAAACGGGTACGGTACGGCCCCGAAACGCGCCCGTACGGCCAGGTTTCCGCGGCTTTCAAAGGGAAGTTAGGCGTTTCCCTAATGGTAATGTTTATCTTTCATTTTTATCCTTTTACTTAAATTTTTAACATTACCATTAATTGTTTCAGGATGTTTGAGAGTGGTTCCAACCTCATTAGACTTTATATGGAGAAAGTAGAATTTTAGGTCCCATTCAAAATTCAGCAGACTTAA
>SNQJ01S0001149.1:256262-279365 GCA_010110895.2 Picea sitchensis | reverse complement strand
TTATTTTTTTTAAAACCATATATATATATATATACGACGTTTCCCCCGGCGTTTCCCCCGACGTTTCCATTTTTTGAGGGCCTGTTTCGTATCGTATCTGTTTCGGAAACTTCGTATCGTTTCCCCGTTTCGTGCAACTTAGTGTCATACATAATTTTTTATAAGTCAACTTTCCTTCAGAAATAGTCTGACTATTCTATCACATTGACTATAGAACAGTAAAATAGTTTTGTTTCTTGTGGCATCTTTCCTTGCCAAATTTACTGGTCAAAGATGGATCTTTGTAATCTAAGCATGAACCCAATCTCTGGTTGGAATATTATGCATTGATTACTTGTCTCAGAACACTAAAGACAATTTCCACGAAGACATCTTGAAAAGCACTAAAGAGCAAAGGACTAGACTTACAGTTTAAAATCATCTTAGACTCCAACTGTATCTGCTTAGTAATAACTATAGTTTTGGTATAACCTAACAAGGATAGGTGAAGTCCTGACTCTAATCCAACCCAAATCACATCTGCAGAGGAGTCAGGGATCAACCACCTCCGGTACTTTGGGTTCAAAAATAGAAATAAAAAACAAAGACCAAAAAATCCCTTTCTTCAATAATAAAACAGATACAATATTATCTAGAAGCTTGGTAGCATACCATTCACTGCAAAATGGACTGCAATACGATTTTCAACTGGATTAGCTAAACCCTGACCCAACTAGGGACCACTGGAATTCGTAATTATTGGAGTCCCCACCTATGCTCACTTTTATGCAGTTCTTACATTCTTATAACCATTTTAACTAAGTCAGCAAGCCATGATGTTGAAGCTTTATACTGTTACACAGTATAGTTCAGAAACTAAACAAAACAAACAAGACAGCAAAACCTTATCATTATCTTGACATCTTAGTGAGGACTCGCCAACAGTTTTCTGTTCTATTCTCACATCAGAAGCAGCAGGTGCCCTACTAACTTCATCCCGAAGCATGGATATTGCAGCCTCCATTCCTGGCATGGCATCCTTCAGCTGACCTACAAGTACCTGCATTGATAGCAACCAACACATGAGAAGACCTTACAAAAAGAATAATCCAGTCAATACCATTTTAAAAAGTGTATAGACTATCGCATAAGATATAACATTCTGAACTTGAAGAACAACAATCTTATCACCGAGTATTTGCATACAATAAAGCAATAAACATAACCACTAGAGAAATTTTAACAATGAAGACTAATCGCGGCAAGCCAGAGAAGTGTAAAGCAACTGCATAAAGCAAAATGCTAAAACATACTTCTTACAGAGAAAAAATGAGGCAACCAAGAAACAGAAAAAGTTCATGTCAACAGATGACCAAAAGAGGTAAATGGAACATCACATCAGATCCAAAACATCAAAGAGTGTGCAAACCTACAGTCTAGTAGTAAAATAGCTAAACAAAACAAAACACCAACAGAGCGAATCCACATGAAGTTACAAGTTTGGAAAGCAAAATGAGGCATACTTAATTAAGACACAATATGTGTGCATGTGACTTTCAGAAAAAGAAGAATCAAGACAGAATTCACTTGAACACAGAGATTGACATTGAAGCTCTCCAACTGAGAATAATACACATGTTATCAATGTACAGTTTAAATGATGTTGCCTCCACTTGTCGTGATAATTCAATTCAAAATGTGGGGCCTCTTTACACACTAGAGGTCCTATGTACACAATAATTGGTGAACACAATCGTTCACCCAACTACATAGAACTTCCTAACGTCATCTTCATAATGATGACTTCATGATTTAACTCCCAACACACTCATAAAGTACATCACCATATAATAACTAAGTTGCCTAGATATGGATACAGAGATGGATATGGATACAAAATCCGATACAAATATAACAATTTTTAGGACAGTTCAGATGAGATACCACTGGAGTACAACATATATAAAACATAGATATATTGAAACAAAATATCTGCAGTGATATTAGTTAACACCCAAAATGAATTTCTTCAAAATCCATATTGGTAATCCAGCAGTGACAGTCCACAGATACATTATGGAATGGAGTTCACTAATTGGCATCGGCAGTAAAGGAGTGCTAAATCAGACTTAGCACATGGTCGCAGGTCTTTTGTTGCTCAAGGGTTGACGATTGAACATGTTCTTGGCAGGTGGTTAATAGCAGGTACATCCAGAAGACATATCGTGTTCATATTGGCAAATGGACAGGTTATCAGCATTGCAAACACATTCCCCATACACGCATGTTTCTTGCAACACATAGAGAAGGTATGGGAGGTTGAAGACTCCTAAAGGGTATGGTCAGATTTTCCAGGTTTCACTTTATTGGTTTCTGAGATTCATTTTCATGAAAATTTTCCATTTCTTGAAAAAAAATCTTTCTCAGAATCTGATCACATATTTGACCCTTTATGGAGATGTGCTTCTGGTCTGAATTAGAGGGAAGTCAGAGTAAGTCAAATTTTGGTCAAAGGTAGCTTATTGACCAAGCAACCTTTTGGGGTCCCAACATTGTGCAATGTCATTATATTTTTGGTTACCAAATACAGAGGACAGTTTGTGGCGATCCGACACTGTCGGGATTTTGGTCAATTTTTTGCCTTAGGACTTTGGCCATTTTTGGAGACCCAATTTACACACAGCATGAGGTTCAAATTTCAAGTCATTCAACAAATTTTTGTTTCCGGTCTAGATCTTTCTGGAACCTTCTAGAAGGCTCTATGGAGGGCCTCACTTCACACGTGCTTTTCATGACGTTTTGACCATCCTTGTGCAGAAAATTTGGACCACGTTGACCAAGTCGCGTTAGTTTGGAGATTGCTTGCCAAGCAAGTTATTGATAAGGAGGTTACAAAAGCTTCCATGGTGGGCCCACTTGACTCCGTTTTTTCTCTAGAAAAGTCCACCCTGCTTGGGCTGCTAATTCTAGAATTCACATCACAGTGGTAGAGTGGAGTTCAACTCCAATTGACTTCACTTTCACATTGGTTCAGTTCAGTTCATCTCTAATGCTATTCATGAATTCAACACTTAGGAAGGAAGCCTCCTACACATTCATGCAATCACCTATTCTATTTATGGCCCAAGAATGGAGTGCTCTGCTTGAGGTGGACATTCTATTCTTAGGCATCATGCAGTTCACTCCATATCCACTTGAGTTGACTTTCAATGCAAGAGTACTATTATTTTTGGAGTTCACTTTCCTTGAAGCCTTTCTATTCTCGAAGATCTAGAACACACTTCATGAGAAGGTACCCTTTTGCCTTGGTCACACTTGATCCAGATCTATTTTTAGCTTGGATCTGAAGCACACTTCATGAGGAAGTTTCCTCAACCCTTTTGTGGACCTCATCCTTCTTATTCTTGGCCTAGAAGTGTGCCCTTCCTTGGGGTTGACTCTATATTCTAGGACATGCAGTTTACTCTAGCTCTAATTGGCGCTGAAGAGCCAACGTGAATTGGAGCTGACACAAATTGGACCTTACTAGAGTCAACATGAATTGGAGGAAGCCGAGATGAATTGGACCTAATTGGAGCCAACACGAATTGGACCTAATTGGAGCCAAGCCAACGTGTTGGACCTAATTAGATCTGATGCAACCTATAGTATCTCTGCTCAGAGCTGACGCGACAAGGGACCCTTAAAGCCACATTGCTGCCAGCCACGAGCTCTTTCGGCACAGAATTTTTTCCCCAATTCTGTCATTTCAAGTACAAGGCTTCCATGGGGGTTCACGCCTAATAGGGTTGAGTTAATCTGTAGGATTTGACCAACCGCCGATAGCCATGGCCATGATGGGAGGTACAAGGGGTGTTGGAAATGACACAGCAAGCACAATGATGCAAAAATTTTCAACTCTGACGTTAGAAGCACCAAAGATTGATGAGGATAGTTGCAGTGATTTCTCTCCAAGGAAGTCATTAGGTCTTGGGAATACATTTAATTTTAAGTTGTGTGATTGAAAGGGGCATATTCATCGTTTCCACTGTGGAACTGAGACCTTGACAGAGCTTGCCTATGCTGTTGTTTAAAGAATAGGAGAGGATACTGATCAAATCCGGCCATCTCAAATTTTGTACAAAGACAATTAAGGTGATAAGGTCTTACTCTCCACTGATAGTGACCTTGTTGCAGTTGTAAATCATGCCAGGCAAGCAGGTTGGAGAAATTGCAAATTGATTCTCTTTCCATACAGAAAACAGGTGATGGCTAAAAAAGGAGATGGCCACAACAAATAGGAGATGGTTCAAAAAGGCTGCAACAGGAAATAGGAAATTAACAGCAAAAAAGAAATTTGCAGTCCCACCTATAAGGCTTTGGAAAAGGGCTTCCTGTACTGGACACAACAGATTACAAATAATAAACTTCAAGCACAAGTTACAGACCTCAAGAAGCAGGTCTTTGAACTGAAAAACCAAGAAAACGTCCACCTCCAAAACCCACTTGGTGACCCTCTTTCTCTCCAAATCTCAAACATCAAAAATATGAAAGAGGAAATGAGAGAACAGCAGGCCATATTTAAAAAGGAAAACAAGACATAGCAGCAAACCCTCAACTCTTCAGTACAGGTGCTCTGGAAAAGGAACCAGGCCCCCCTGCTCACCGAAGATGAGGAGGTTGTACAAGCCAAGTTAAATGAGGAACGTCTCCGTCAAGCCAGGGAACTCAACCTCCAAGTGCGAGGGCTCCCTCCCCCTCCCTTGTGGCCCTGCAGGACCCCCTTCAGCGAGGTACCTCTTTTCTTCATGACACTCTGGACCTGAAAGATCTGAACCTCAAAAGGACATGGATGGGCGCCAACTGCACACTCTACCTCCATTTCTGGACACCAGGTGACCAGCTCAAAGCCCTTTGGGCTAAAGAGACAACTAACCTCCCTCCCACACAAGATCTTCCTTGATGCTGACCCCACTAGAGCCAAGCCTATGAAGCTCAGACACTCTAGAGATCAGGTCACAATAGCTAGGAAAGAAGGCAACTAGGCAGTTATCCAAGATCTCAGAGCAGTCATTCGAGACTCCCCACCTCCAAGGTGGGACCATCCTTGGGCTAAAATATTGGTTCATCAAGATAGGGGGTCTCATTGACATCTCCATTGGTTTCTGGAATTCCAACGAGGCATTTTGGTCCTCTCCAAGCACACTTTACGATGCGGTGGACTCTCGCAATCTCCTTTTTCTCACTGAGACATATGCAAGCCCAGTCTGGGCACCACCTCTTATCCATGGATACCATTGGTTTTGGACCTACCAACAAGAGACTTGTTCTGATAGCATCAAAGGCTCCAAAAGGGTCACATGTCTCATGCATGACCTTCTCCAGAGTTGGGTCTCCATGGTGGCCTCAGATGAGCATACTAGGTTCTTATGGACCTAGATCCACGGGAGTGCCCTCCTGCCTTGAGACATTTACATTGCAGTATGCTATTTCCCCCCGGCCTTGTCTCATTTTTCAGTCCATAGAGACTTTGAGGGGGATCCCTTCCTCGACATCTACGTCGACATATCTCACAACTCCACTCTCGGGGAGGTCATTCTTCTGGGGGGACCTCAATGCCCATACCAAAGACTCATAGATACCGCTACGGGACAAATCTGAGGATGTATTTTGCCTCCAAGAAATAAAGCCACAGACCATGGGACTTCATAGAAGATTAGATGACAGGGAGGACCACTCACAGGATATGGGAGTCACGTTTTACAACTTGGGGAATCCAACAACTTACTGCTCCTGAATGGTCTCCCCTGCTACGAAAGGTCAGGGAGCTTCACTCGTTTCCCCCACAGTAGGGGGGATAGCGTGGTGGACTACATCCTAGCCAACCAAGACCTCCTCCCACATCTTCGGCATTTCTTTGTAGCCCACCTCCCCCTAGAAAACCACACCCTTCTCACCTTCTTCTTCTCAGCCTCTCCCCCCCACTGCCTCGCACCACTATCCTTTTCAATAGAGAGTTGAGAGTACGCCAACACCTACACACCCATCTTAAGGAATTGATCTCCCCCTCAACAACTTCATGTCACATAGCACAGCAACAGCCAAGTATGAGACCATAAGAAGAGAGTTTTCCTCTCACTAGGGAGACGAGGGTTTTAGACAAACCTCTGCCACTCCACCAAAACCTCTAGCATACCCTATTCTCCAAACACCATGCCCTCCCCCTAGATCTAGACCCCTAGGCCATGTTCTCCCATACAACCTCCCTAAACGACATCCCCAAACAGGCCCCTACCAGTATACCCTCCCCCCTCCTCCATGCCATCTCTTCTTCAAAACAGAGATCACGAGAGTAGTCAAGGTTATGACCACCAACAGAGCAATTGAAAAGGAAGGCCTCCAAGCCGAGTTCCTCAAGCACAACATCCATTCTCTTGACTCACACATTGTTGACTTATTTAACCATGTGGTTTGCTCCAGTTTCCTTCACTCTTTGACCAAACACATCATTCACCAAATCCACAAATCAAGAACCAGTTTTGACCCGAACAGCTACCAAGCTATCGTGGTTGGGCACACATTCTCCAAACTCTATGCCTTAATCCTGCATCTATGGCTTTTAGATGAGCTGGAGAGTAGCCACCTCAAGGCCATGTTGATGATTGCAGCGTCGTGTGACATTCTCCACGTCGTTCTCCTTTGGACTGAGTTGAGACGATCTATGATAGAGCCCATGTATTGGGTGTGCCCATGTGATGGGTGTGCGTCAGACTCTGGACTGAGATGTGATGACGTGTGGTCTCTTGTCTACTCCTTTGGACTAAGTTGAGATGACATGAGATGGTCTCATGCCTTGTACTCCTCTGGATTGAGTTGAGTCGGCTTGAGATGGTCTCCTGCCTTGTACTCCTGTGGACTTAGTTGAGTCGGCTTGAGATGGTTCTCCAGATGATACTCTTGTGGACTCAGTTGAGTTCATATGTTGAGTGTGACGTCCCTGTGGGTGAGCACAAGTGGACGTGTCCCTAGTGGCTTAGCACTAGAGGATGAGAGAGATCCTTGCTATATTGTCTGAGAGTAAGATTTGTTGTAACCCTAATTTGTGTTGTAAAGGGTACAAGTCGGCCCCACCATGTAAAGATAATTAATATTGTGTCAAAGATTAATTATATTATTCAGTTGAAGAGGTCAGCCCTATTGTGCCAATAGACACACCTATTGTTGTGTCAGGTCTTGTATAAATGGGAGGAGATCCCCATTATGGATCTCACTCACTCACTTGTCATCTCATAATTTCAGCAACACTTGTACGGCTCAAGTGCGCATCTCTCTTGGGCACAAGTTTCTAGGTCAAGTAAGCACCCTCTTGTGTGCTAGGGTTTGGTGGTGTGTGGAGGATCTTCTCTTGGCATTATAGCAAAGGATTGTTGAGTTTTTCCCTTGATTGAGAAGGGTTTTCCCAGGATAAACTCTTGTGTTCTTGTGCATGGTTATTCTTCTTGTGATCTTGGTTATTGCAGCACTTGTGTATGGTATTTTTGCATTGTTTATGGTTCAAGTACATGCTAAATTGAACTAAACCACATGTGAATGAGCTAAGCATTAAAATTCAACATGATATCAAAGCAGAGTTCCTGAAGAGACCATTGCACAAGCTATTAAAGAGCCAATCGTCACCTTCTTACTGCAACGGCAAAAACGGCCCTCCTTCTTTTGCCAGTTTCAACACGTTCCACTTGAGCGTTGGGGCAATTTTTTGCATAGGAGTGGACGGCCTCCTTCGACGCACCTCCTGCAACTCTTAGATTGCAATTCCGAGAATTTTTATTTTTGGACCCTAGGGTTTCTAGGGTTTTTGCAGAACTTCAGCCTGTAGGGTTTCTGCAACTCATTGAAGGATTTTTGCAGCTCACCAGGGTTTTTCTGACTTTCCAAGGCTTATTGTTGGCAGTCATAAGTCCAACAAAACCTAAGGTTGCTAGCCTAGCCTAGCCGTCAAGTTTCCTAGCCTAGTCGTTAGGGTTTGTAGAAAAATCTGCAAACCATGAGGAACAAAATTTTGGTGGAAGATAGGCTTGATGGATCAAGCAACTTCAGTTCCTGGAAATCAAGACTACAAATTACCCTGGAAGAGGATGATCTATTGAGTTTGATAGAAAAGACTCTACCAGAAACAACTATCGATGAAGAGAAGGATGATTGGAAGGCAGATGACGTCAAAGTAAGGAAGATAATCATCTATTCAGTGAGAGATCATCTACTACCTCGTATTGCTACCTTGAAGATAGCTTATGAGTTGTATGATGCATTAAAGAGGATGTTTGAAAGCAACAACACAAACAGAGCTCTTACATTGAAGCACCAGCTTCAAAATATCAAGATGACGAAAGTTGATACCATTGCCAACTTCTTCATGAGAATCTCAGAGATCAGAGATCAGCTAGGGGCCATTGGAGAAACCATATCAGATAGAGATCTTGTCATGACTACTCTTAATGCTCTTCCAAGACATTGGGAACCATTTCTTCAAAGTATCAGTGGAAGAGCAGATCTACCTGAGTTTGATCGTCTATGGACAGACTGTACCCAGGAAGAAACCAAACTTATAGACAGAGGACTGCAAGACTCCCATCATGATGACAATCAAGCTCTTGCTTCTCATACAAAGCGAGGAAGAAGAAATAGAAGAAGTTTTAGCAAAGCATTCAAAGACAAGAAAACTTCAGCAGCTCCAAGTCATGAAAAGAGAAAATACATATCAAGGATTCAATGT
The DNA here is from genome assembly GCA_010110895.2 of Picea sitchensis. Classification (NCBI taxonomy): domain Eukaryota; kingdom Viridiplantae; phylum Streptophyta; class Pinopsida; order Pinales; family Pinaceae; genus Picea; species Picea sitchensis. The sequence goes on along the minus strand of SNQJ01S0001149.1, from coordinate 270,634 downwards.
TTCAGATGTGACAAGTATGGATACATTGAGAGAAATTGTCCTACCAGGAAGAAAGGAGGACAACTTGCATCCACTACCGATGTTGATCCAGAACAACATCAAAGAGTTGAAGACACAAAAGATGAAGCATTCTTCTTCATATCAGCACTCTGAGGTACAGTTCCTACAGATAGTGACATTTGGTTAATTGATAGTGGTGCTTCCAGACACATGACTGGATACAGAGAACATCTTACAGACCTTGTTGAGAAAGAGTCTCGTCTACATGTTGTACTTGGAGATAATGTCAAATATAATGTCAAAGGAGTTGGAAATTCTACATTCCAACTAGATTCTGACATACCACTTCAGTTGAGTGAGATACCTGGAATGAAAAAGAACCTTGTCTCTGTTTCTGCCTTAGAGGATAAACTCTACAAGGTTACCTTCTTTGAAGGAAAAGTTCTTGCATGGCACAAGAACTCACACATGGATTTTTCCCGGGTGATTGATGTTCGAGAAAACAGTTTGTACAGATTAACTGTCCGACCAATCTAGGCCCTGTTACATAATACTATCAGTTTGAGTGAGCTATGGCATAGGAGACTTGCTCATTTACATTACAGAGCCCTTCCCGCTCTAGGGAAGATGGTAACAGGCCTTCCAGAGATACATGTTCAACATAATTGTTACACATCAACATTACTCGCTTTGATAACTGTCACAAGTGTAGCATATTGCTCACAACTGTCGCAAGTGTCGCATGTTGTTCACAAGTGTCGCATGTTGATTCACAAGTGTCGCAAATGTCAAGCAAAGCATACTGCCATGATAACGACACTAAGGAGACACTTACAATACCTCAAACACCTGATTTGGAGGAAGAGGGATGGTTAACTGAAGTCAGGTATCTCTTGCAACCTGAAAGGAGCTTTCAAACTAAGGTTTTAAGAGAGAGCGCTCCCCTATATCACCCTTAGGAGCGCTGGCGTTCCCCTATAAGGTACTAGGGAGCGTTATAACACCAAACTGCCCCTCTGAGGGAGCGCTATAGATTTTTAGAGCGCTGGCGCCCCCCTTGAGCCTAACAAGGAGCACTATAGTGCCCTGATGCCCCTTTTGAGGGAGCGCTGTCAAATCCGGGCAGCAGTTTATCTGTTGAGGAGAATAAGGGGAAGATCTTTCAAGTTTGGAAGGCAGTTGCATTCGAATTCCTGGTTCAACCATGATCTTAGGAGAAGATCCCTAATCTAAGGAAGGAATTCCTCAACTTACCCTAAAGATACCTCAAGAGGTTAGGCCTCTCTGAACCTATATAAGCAGGCTCTATCATGGTGAAGAGGGGGAAGAATTACAAGCATGAAACCTATGATCTCATAGGAAACACACGGTGAACTGGAGGAGAGTAATCAGTGAAGTTGTTGTCATCCGGATCGTGGATCTTTCAAGCAAGGGTTAGACAAAGGGGACTTGACAAAGCTGTCGCATTCGCATCTACGGTTGTAAGTTACTTCTGTCATTGTTCTCATTAATATGACACGCTTGGCCTGTTTCTTTCTAGTTTGTGTTTAATCTTACATGAGCTTATCTCTGATAGATAGATATATTTTCAAGCTAACATCAATAGAGTAGGAAGTGGTTGTACTATTGTTTGTCTACAGGGCTCATCGAGGAGCGAAAGATTGGAGCTCAACTCAGAGCGTGCAGGGACAAATGCCGGTAAAAGGTACCTCTTTTTCTTCTTCCTCCTCGCACATTAGTTTGTGTAGATCTGAAAGGAAGTCAGTGTCCATGTTAAGCGTCTTTTGTCTTAAGAGTTAAGAGTCTAGCTCTCAAGAGGAGATCTACCTGTCCGCAGGGAGATTTTCCTTCAACAGAAACTGGGGAGCCTCGAATCGAAACTGTTTGGTTTTGATTTCTCCTCATAGACCTTGTCTTACCCCTTGATTGTTTTCAGACCTGGTTCACTCTTTTCGATTGATTTCATGAGCTAATTGACTCCTTACCCCATCATTCTCAGCTTGATTGCCAAAATTAGGCTGAAATTTTGGATTTTTAGACATTTTTATGAGCTTTTCAAGCCTGGTGCCCCTATGGCTGTGTTGACAGAGCGCCAGAGCTCCCTGGGTGTGTTACACAGAGCGCTATAACGCTTGGTGCCCTTTACACCAGAGCGCCAGCCCTCTTTTGGCCCAAAACCTTTCCAGAATTGCTTTTTTCAGGGTCTAGTCTCTGTTTTCACTTGTTGAGCCTCTCTGTGAGTCAATGCTTCTTCCCATTCAACTTTGACATCCTTCCTTCTGAGGAATAAATACCTTGTTGTTTAGATTTTGTAGCCTTCTTGATTATTTTTGAGTTTTTCTGCTGTCGGGAGTCTGAAACCCATGCATTGTTTTTTCTCTCTTTTTTGACTGAGCGAGAAACTCTGGTGAAGGACATCAGAAGTCTATGAATCTCTTCGTTTGGTTTTTGTTGAGGTCATTGTTCTTCGACATCTCTTTTTGTGTGAAGTTCTTGGTTTTCTTTGTTTTCTTTTCTTTTGCTTCTTGTTTTTTATCACAACAAGAGGGTGTATTGTTTGTATGAAACCTGCTTATGTTTGTCTAAGTTTCCTTGATCCAAAAGGATAATTGGCAAGAAGAATATTGTTTCGAATTAATCATTATTCACACACAAACAATAAAGAGACATCTTCATGATTGATTTTGCATATTAGAAGACATTTCCAAAAAGTCTTAGCACCACATCGGATTTGATTGAAGAAAATTTGTTTGAGGTCATTCCTTATTAGTGCTTGTTAGTGAAAATAACTCTCTCTCTCTCCCTTAAATAGATATTCATCGAAAAGAAACGGCTGCTTATCATCTTTGATGCATTTTTGGGGATTGAGTCATCATTCCATCCGTTTCACTTCCATGCACCCCTTTTGAGTAAAGAACAGCTATAAAATGAACGCTAATTAAAAACTATCTAGAACATTTTCTTTTCTAGGATCCTCCACCAACAGTAGACTAGGATTAGTACTTTGGATTAGGCTGTGAGCATAACTCTCCAAAATTTCCAAAACAAACATTAGCATCCTGAACTAGGGAGAGTCAAATCCAATTGTCGTATAAGTCTGCCTGGGATCCCCCTCTCACACAGGGGTTACGCACGAGGTCGCACTAGGGAAAGCTACGGAGATTATCCCTCCGTGGTTTGACTGATTGTAGTGGTCAGATCGTATTATGGGGATCGCTTAAAGGTATACCCACAATGTTGAGTGGAAGCCTTTCAAGTTGATTTCGAGCTAGATACCCTGCCCGTACGTTCGGACTGGACTGTCGACTATACCCGCCCAGGGGCTAACTGCGAATTGGTAACCTTAGTGGCCATAATCTTTAGGGTGTTACACAAGGTGACAGTGAAGGGAAGTCTCACTGTACCTGGAGCAGACATTGGTCAAACTCACTCGGGCTCCTTGGAGGGTAAATCCACAATTACTGCGTGGAAGCTTGCACCAGGGTGAAAGTCTGTTAAGCAGGTCGCCATTGTAATTGTTCCACCATATCCCCGCCCCTTCTTGACTTGATCACGCGACGTTGGATTTCATCACCAACTAGTACGGTCATCGAGAGAAGGTTTTGTTTGCTTGGTTGTGATTCCTAGATTCTATTAACGTATGTTGTTTCTTTTCGGTAGTTGGCCATAGATTTTTTTCACCAACTCTTTTACGCTAACATCGACCCTCCACACCATTCGCGGAGGCTACAGGGACTTCCTCCAGAAAACATGGAAGAGAATACCCCTTTACAACCTCATTCTATGGAGGAATCTCCTCAACAGAGGGAGGTTCACGATACTATAACCTCCCAAGAAGAAGTTCCCACCTCTTTAGAGAATTTTCGAATTGTTTCAGAGTCTCCGGAGGCTTTTCGCATTCCGGAGGGATATGAGAGACGTGTCCTCCAACTGAATTCAGCTGGTGAATTTGTCGTCATCAATCCTTCTGACATTCCGACTGGGCCTCATTCAAACCCTCTAGTCGATGTCCCCTTTTGGACCACAGACATTGTTCGAAGTCCACCGCGCATGGTGCGGGATCTTTATGGAACAGGAATAGGTGTCGACGCACCTATCACCTACACCATACCCTTAAACCATTTTACCGGTACTACTGTTTTTTCGGCTACACCGTCCATTGATCCGAACACATCGTCTGTAGGCCCAAGGTCCACTTTTTCTCTCCAGACGGCTCACTCTACAATGGTCCCTCACGTTCCGACTATTCCCGCCGGTAATGCGGTGGTTAGCCAAGCTGCAATTGGCACACCAATAACACCTAGACCTTCATCATCACTCCCTTTTGGGTACAGAGCACTGAATTATTCTGCTACCACTACTACCCAAGTTATGCCGAGAAGTTCCATACCTATACAACAACCCGGAGGGATCAATCTTGGTGGTCTTAATCCGTTAAGCGGCACCGGTTAGTCATTTACATCTGGTTCTCAAATTCCGGAACTCTACCTCAAGCTGGTGGGCATCCTCCCACCGGAGGACAACTTCCATTTGGAGGGCACTCTCATGCTGGGGGGCAGCCTCAATCCAGAGCCTACCATCAACCGTATGGACAAAATGTGTCTACCACACCCAATCCGTGGAACATCCCTTTTCCAGGAAACCCACAGTTCTCGGGGGGACACAATCCTCAAGCTCCACAACAACCTCTTCCCTCTCAAGGGACTCATCTATATCCTCCTTATGGACAAACACCAAATCCAGCTTATAATCCTCAAAACCCATCCGGTTATCCTCCGCTCGCACATGTTTCTCAAAACACCTCAAATCCTGTGTACCCTGGTCAACACCAACCTTATACAAGAGGGCCCACTGGTTACAATTATCCGCATAACCCAGTGTATGGTCCTACTGGTGTTCCTATGCCACACCAGTATTACCCGCAGGTTAACCGACAACTACCTTTCCTAGCAACTCTGGACCTTCCAGACTTGTCTCGGTTAACGAATGATCCTATTTTTCATTCTCCGGTTTGGCCAGCTATCCCAGCTGAACTTCCTTCTGATATTCCAAAATTCGACGGAAAGTCCGGAGAAGACCCAAACAACCACGTGATGACTTTTCATTTGTGGTGTTCATCCAACTCCCTCATGGACGATTCTATACATTTGTGTATTTTCCAACAAACGCTTACGGGTTCTGCAGCAAAGTGGTATATTGAACTACCACGCGCTTCTTTTCACAATTTCAACTCCCTTGCCATGTCCTTCCTCACACACTTCCAACTACCCATTCGATACGAGACGGGCACCGAACTATTGACCTCCCTTCGTCAGACAACCTCCATACATATCTCTGATCATATTCATGAATGGAGACGACGACGAAGGTTAATCAAAGCGGTCATTCCTGACCAATTATTAGTAGAAGGGTTCACCAAATCATTGTTACCCCAAATCGCTCGTGATGTTGCCATGGGTGGTGTAGTCACCGAGGAAGAGGCTATTGCTCGAGCCTAGTACTTAGATTTGGTCTATTCACAATCTGGTACTCTGTACGAGTTGATACCAAATGCTACCCGTGCCACTAATGATCCATCCAAACCATCGTCCACCTCGCACGCGGATGGAGTCATCGGCTCCGTCAAAACCCAATCTACTTCCCAGTCGACTGGAACGACCCAGCGGCCCGCTTCGACGTCTGCTCCCAGTTCGACTGCACCCTCTTCTACCTCCCCTCAAACTCAGGTCTCTGAGGTGAATGCGGTCCAATCGACCCCTTCACAACAACCTGGGGGCAAGAAGAAAGCAAGAAATAAACCCAAGAAAAACAACAACAATGAACAACCAAAAAAAAACCGCAAACCCCAGCTGCTGGAAAACAACCACAACGGAAATCGAAATTCCCATGTCTCATTTGTGGCGACGATCACTACACTCGAGACTGTCCACATCGCGATGAAGTGGCCAAGCTTTTTAAGGGAAATTCACAACACGCTGTGCTTACTCAGCCTTTTCCACAGCAGCAATGTTTGGTTGCTCAAACCCCCACTGCAGGGGGCAGTTCCAACCAATCCCATGATGAGGCCTCAACAAGTGCCCACATTTACATGTTTAACAGAATTAATCTGACCACTCGCACTACGACATATGACACACCGATTAAACCTGATAAGCTGAAGCCCGCTAACGGTTCCTTACCGGGCCCATTACCATCTGTCGTTAGTCCTCCGTCTGCTAGCCCTCCGTCCGGGCCACTTCAGATTGAGAAACCTTCGTTTGACTCCATTTTACGCCCTCCTAAGAGCACTATCCGAAAATCTACCTTTAATCCTAGTTCACGGGCTGCCCAAAACTACAACATTGTTGAAGATTTGGCTCAAGCACCGTGTTCTATGTCTGCTTTGGAAGTTCTACAACACTGTCTCAGCCAACGTAGAACGCTCTTAGCTGCCATCGACGCTTTCGATCCTGAGTCATCTAATAATCTCACGTTTAATCTGGATGATCATCAACCTTGACTCTCCTACCAACTAGCTTTTCAGATTGATGTTGTTGTTCACAATCAACAAATCCATAGAACTATCTTGGATGAGGGAGCCTCTACTTGTGTCATGTCTTTAGCTTGTTGGGAAGGCTTAAAATCACCTTCCCTTAACAAATCCCCTACGATGTTACGCGCTTTCGATGGGCGAGGTTTTCATCCTCACGGACTTTTACAATCCTTAGTCGTTCAGTTGGGCAGCAAAACTGTTACCGTTGATGTCGAGGTGGTCGATGCCCCCCTCGATTACAACCTACTACTTGGAAGAAGTTGGTTCTATGCTATGACTGTCGTCGCCTCGTCGGTGCTTCGATGTGTACAATTCCCCCATCAAGGCAAAACTGTAACTATCGATCAACTAGATTTTTGTACACCCGACGCTCGTGCCCCTATCACCAACAACATTCCCTTTTTGGGAGACCACCCAGTTACGTATGAAAGCGTTGATGTTGGCTTATTGAAAGATTCTAGCCTTATGGGTACTTTCCCTACACCACTTCCACCCACCACACATCATATTGCCATCATCAATATGATTTCAACTATGCCCTATCAATCTTTGGAATCATCTGACCCTTGGATTGTACCTAGTCCTATGGAATTCGATGTGCTCGGTGACACCATGCCACTTAGCCCAGTCGAGGCCGCATACGTAGCTATTCAATCTACCTCTCCCTCCCCGGACAACCCACATTTATTGGCACCTAATGCCTACACGATGTCGTCATGGTTGGATTCCCTATCGTCTGCGATCGATTACATTTCCCAAATTTTCCCTTCTGACGAATCTATAATGGAAATGCTTAGTATCGACGACGTGCCCTGGGATGATAACCATCATCGATCCTCTTTTCTTCCGCCTTTGGAAGAAATCCACAAAGACATACACTCTGTCTTCCCTCCCGATGTTACCGATGCTCCGCAATCTCCCATCCTCACACAAGATACTCTTTCTGAGGGGAATATGGGTAATATCTCTACTACAATCGTTATTGATATTTCGATCAAAGGCGGCGTTGTGGAAAACATTAACCTTGGTGCTAATTGCACACCCGAAGAAGTGGTATCTTACACTGCTCTGTTTAAAGAATTCCACGATGTCCTCGCTTGGAGCTACGAAGAGATGCCAGGAATCGACCCCTCAATTGTCGTGCACGAAATCAAGACTTACCCAGGTGCAAAATCTGTTCGACAGAAACTCCGCCCGGTTCATCCCAAGAAAATCGCAGCCATAAAGGCAGAAGTTGAGAAACTTTTAAAATTTGGCTTTATCTATCCTGTCCCTTTGACAGAATGGGTCTCCAACCTTGTTCCGGTTGCCAAAAAACAGGGGACCATCCGTGTCTGTGTTGACTATCGGGATCTCAATAAAGCTTGTCCAAAGGACAACTACCCTACGCCCTTCATCGACCAAATCATTGATAATTGCGCTGGGAGCGTAATCTTCTCTTTCATGGATGGCTTCTCCGGGTATAACCAGATTGAAATTTTACCTGCGGATCAACATAAGACCGCCTTTATTTGCCCATGGGGAACTTTCGCCTATCGAAAGCTACCTTTTGGTCTCAAAAATGCTGGTGCTACTTTCCAGCGGGCCATGTCATACGCTTTCCACGATATCAAGCATATCGCAGAACCTTGCCTCGACGACTTACCCGCCCACTCATCCAATCGATCAGATCACGTTGATCACTTACGGGCTATTTTTCTTCGATGTCGGTTCTACCGTATCTGCTTGAACCCACATAAGTGTATTTTTGCTGTCGAATCCGGTCGACTCCTCGGTTTTGTTGTCTCTAAAGACGAGATTCGAGTGGATCCCTTAAAGATTAAGGCTATTCTAGCCTTACCTCCACCCACTAATTTGACCCAACTCCAAAGTTTGCAAGGAAAAGCAAACTTCCTTCGCCGTTTCATTTGTAACTACGCTGAGATAACTAAAGGATTCATGCGGTTGTTGCAGAAAAACAACCCTTTCATCTGGGATGACATGGATCAACGGTCATTTGATGCTCTCAAGCATGCCCTGACCCACGCACCTTTGTTGCATCCTCCGGAGTATACAAAGTACTACATCCTTTACTTAGCTGCCTCCACTTCCACTATTGCAATGGTGTTAGTTCAAGAGGACCCCAACAGTGAGGAACCATGTGATCTATTACCTGAGCAAGAGTCTATCTGGACCCAAACTCCGATATTCACATGTAGAGAAACTGGCTCTGGCAGCCATTATCGCTGTCCAGAGATTCCGCCATTACATCCTACTACGCACCACCACTGTGATTGCGGACTCGAACCCCATGTACCACGTCTTGACACGTCAAGTGCTCGGGGGCAAATACTCTAAATGGATCGTCATTCTTTAGGAATTCGATCTTGAATTTACGAAGTCCAAAGCCAAAAAGTCCCTGGTGTTTGCGAAACTTATCTGTGATCTCCCCCATGCTAATGAAGATAGCGAACCTAGAGATTCTCTCCCTGACGAAACTCTTTTCCTCATCAGCACATCTGATCCTTGGTACGGAGACATCCTCCTTTACCTCCAAACCCAACGCTTTCAGCCTAACACTTCCCGTGAAGAGCGTCGGCGTATTCGCCACCATTCTCGTCGTTACCCTATCGTCGGCGACACCTTGTATCGCCGTGGTATTGACACTATCCTTCGACGATGTCTGATTCATGCGGAGGTTGAACGCGTTCTAAACGACTGTCACCTTGGAGCCTGCGGCGGTCACCTTTCTGGGATGGCCACAGCCCAAAAACTTCTACGTGCCGGCTATTTTTGGCCCTCGATTTTCAAAGATTGTATTGAGGCAGTCAAAAAATGCCCAGCCTGCCAAGTTTTCAACAACAAGGCCCAAACCCACCCTACTACGCTGCACCCCATTATCGCCATCGACCCCTTTGCCAAGTGGGGTATCGATTTCATGCAATGTAAGCCTACCTCAGTCGGGGGGCACGGTTATATAATTGTCACCGTCGACTACTTTACCAAATGGGTTGAGGCTATGCCTACCTTTCTGAACGATGGTCATACCGCAACTCTTTTTATTTTTAACCACATCATAACTCGTTTTGGTGTACCACGCGCCATTGTCACCGATCACGGTGCACACTTTAAGAACCAGATGATGAGTGAATTGCATGCCAAGTTGGGTTTTCGCCATGAAAACTCATCCCCATATTACCCTCAGGCCAACGGACAAGTTGAGGCCATCAACAAGGTCCTCAAAACCATGATTCAACGCATGGTGGGGGCAAATAAGACATCCTGGCATCTACAACTTTTCTCCGCTCTATGGGCTTACCGTACTTCCGTGAAAACCGCAACTGGATTTACTCCTTTTCAGTTAGTATATGGCATCGAAGCCGTTTTACCAATCAAGTGTGAGATTCCATCTCTGAAACTTAAAGTAGAACTCCTACCCCATACTTCTGCCAAAGAAGAACGTTTCTTATATCTAACCAAACTGAACGAAACACGTCGTGATGTCGCTCTCGTTAACAAGGCACATCAGAAACGGATAAAAAATCAATACGACAAATCTGTCCATCCTCGGATTTTTGCAAAAGGAGACTTAGTCCTCGTCTATGACCAGGCTCATGACAAACTAGGGACAGGTAAGTTAGAACCTCTGTGGCATGGCCCTTACATTGTGAAACGTGCTCTACACAGAGGCGCCTACGAGTTAGTCGATTATGATGGAATTTCCCTAGGGGAGCCTCGGAACGGGCTTTACCTTAAAAAGTACTATGCCTAGATCACCTAGCATGTGTACTTTGTACATTATTGTATTTTAGTTTGGTGTGTCTGTTTCTTTCGCGTGCTCGAGTCTTTACCTTTGCCACTCATAATTGTGCCTTGTGTTTTCATGTGCAGATAACATCTTCCTTTCCTATCTTTGTCGGGTTTGCTTAGGACCAGCAACTAATAACATGGCAGAAWATCATGCTGTCATCGGACTCTTGACCCAGGCCTCCTCCCTAGGTATCTCTCGTATCATTGTTAACCTAGACTCCCAACTCGTGGTCTATCAACTCAACCGTATCTACGTTATTCGTAATCCTATCCTGCTACGTCTCCACCTACAAGTTCGTCGTCTCGAACGAATATTTGATTATATCGAATACAGACATATTCCAAGAGAACTCAATAATGTTTCGGATTCGTTAGCCAATTACATCATGGATCGGTATCTCGCCCATAGATAAGATTTCATAAAGGAAAACGAATTGTACATCACATGTAAATTAAAACACATCACATTAAAGGCATCACCACGTACAAATGTTTTGGCACTGTAAAAAACTCGAAACTGTATATATATACATAGCATGACTGAAAATGTTTTGATTACATCAAAAAGTATTTAGAAGAGCAAAATGTTGGGTCTTTACACCCATACAACATCGCCTGACAAGTCATACAAAATACAATCACCAGAGAGACTCTAATCTCCCTGCACTGCGTTGTGTTGAGAGTAACATATCACTGCGCACACTACGCGTCTCAGTAGAGAATTAACATTCTTTGGCACTCCCACAGTGTGCCTCTACAGATGTAAAGGCACTTCTCTCCTCCGTAGAGGAGGACTGCCCATCGTGAGGCCTTGAAGGTTTCTTTCAACCTCCCGGAGACCTATCACTGGTGCCCCCGGATCTACTGCAACCGGGGCACCCCCACGACGTCCTGGTATCGGTATCTCAGTCGGGCGCACTGCTCCCTTGTTTGCATGTTGAAAACAATACATCCATTAAAAACTCTTCTACGTACCCAAAAAAACATATACATTAAAAACTTAAAAAACAAAAACTAGACAAGGTGTTGCTTAGTCTCTCACCTGACGCATCCCAATCTTCCCCCGCGGGTAGAATCAAATCCATGCTTCCGCGAAAGTCCACCTCGGCTTACGGGAAGTCTTCTATCCAAAGATATTGGCGTCTCAGCAAAGCGAAGAAGTCACCAGTGAAACGAAACTCTGAATCTGCCACTAGTCTCGAAGACAGACTAGTCCACCATCCCATCCGTGGTTCTCCCACTAGTCGTACTGCCAGTGCTATCTGAGGCTGCATCTGGGGGATGCGCTCTAAGAAAAATGAGACCAAGAAAGAGCCGTATCTGAACTGTTTCTGCCCCATCCTACACCGCGAAACATGTTCCTTCACATTCCGAAGGAACCCTGCGCTCCAGTTAAACAGTGTTGGCTCCAAACACTGTACGCCATAAGCTACCTGTGATCTCGACGCCAGATGTGCGCTAGTACTTCCCGTCACACTCGTGATGGCAAACAAAATGGACCGGAGGGGTAACTCTCGGATATCCTTGATTGGGATTCTACCCCTCACCAATCTTGCTCCTGGGACACAATGACGTGCCAGATACACGCAAAGCAGCCAGATCATCGAGCTCATGCTCTCGTTCTTTCCACTCGATCATGGTCGCCGAAATCACCTACAAACAAAAACAAAAAAACAAAGAATTTCATTATTCAATTTTTTCGGCAATTTCTTAAGCAATTTAAAAACTTGAAATCTAATGCCCACACTATTCAAAAAGGACCACGCCCTCTCTTTATCATTCAACAACCATCACGCAGCAACAAAACGTTTTAAAATGAAAATAATTTTCATAATGGCTGCGTGGGCATGTTTTTGAGTTTTTTATGGATTCTTTGACAAAAACGACCCATCCACCCATGTGTCAAGGCGTTGGCATCTTTGCTATCACCTTCTAAAAACGTTTTTGCCAAAGAATGTCTTTTTCCCATCGTTTTCCATAGAGGTCGATTTGATCTTTTTTGGAGCGACTAAGGGCTTCATTTTTTAATTTAAATATTGCTATGAAAACGAATATTGAACCATGTGATTGAAAGAAGGAGAGATGAAGATCTACCTGGTCCAAACGGTAAGAGAAACGGTCAACCGTAGCTCCGGTATCAAGCGAAACAAGATCCACCTCCAAAGTGAGAATCTCCACTGTTACAAATCCTTATGCAAAATGAAATGGTAAATGAAGATTTCTCTTGTATTACTATTTGTAAATTTCCATCTTTTATAAGGTATAGTTATTTATGGGTTTCTCTGACAATATAATGGCTTCACTAAACCACTGGATTGCAGTTTTGACACCACAGGTTTCCAAGCAGTTCTGATCGTTTGTTTACCTTGTCACATCCATGAGCATAGTCTTAGTTCGTTTTCAAGCTCGAAAATATGAGAACGCACCAGGTAGACTTTTATCTCTTTTTCGGACCTGCATGGACACACGAAAAAGGAACCCCCTGGAGTCATCTTTAAACTCTTTTCAGACTCTCTAAATATGAAAAGATAGTCGAGTGATCTTGCTTCCTTTCACACTCGTTAAAAGGTTTGAAAGAGCGTCTTTCGAGTGGTAGTTTATCTCTTTTTCGGCCTCGTAAGACTAACTGTACGAAAAAGGAACTGAGAGAGTTCCCTTTTAAGTGTTTTTCCAGACTCTATAATCACGAAAAACCTTCGAGTTTTCTGTCTTTGGACTCGCTAAAACAAACATCGACAAGCCCATACGGGATCGAACCCTTACTTCTTCCAGTTCGTTAAACTAAGGAAGAGGAACTCATCGAAGGTGAGTTATATCGAGCATGTGTTATCCTCCTCGAGCTCATTAAATCAAAAAGAGGTACTCGTCTATCTGGATGGGGGAAAATTTGAAAGAAACAAGCCAAGCAGTCTCTTGAGAACATTACCAAGTAATTCTTAGAGTTGCCCTTGAACACGGCGCCTTGTCCTTTGCACGCATTATAATCCGCTGAACCTCTGCACTGAGCCAATCCTTTGAGTCTCTTTCACTTCTTTGGGTCACCTGACGTAAGTCACAGCATCCACTGCATCATCAAGTTTTGGTCCATGTCATGTTTCTGCTCTCGTGCCTCAGTGTTCAAGGGAAGTATCCGCCTTGAGAGTCAGCCATCACACAAATATCTTGTCTCAATACCTGTGTCAGTCCATGTTCATTTGATCCACCAATTACATCTCTATGTCCGTTTCGTGTCGTTGATGGGGGATACATTAAGGCCCTCCTTCGACGAGCCTATTCCTGTCGACTTCAACACATTATCCAGGAATTAGGCTTAGAAACCAGCCAGTACTTTGGGACCTGCATGCCTCAATGGTAGGCCTCCTCACATTCGACAGTGGGTTTACCTCATTGACCTCTGATCGAATGATTCCACGGGTGTTCGACTCCAGCTCATCCATTCACATCCGTTGGAATGTACTAAGGTACCTTGGGAATCATTGGCATTAATGGTGATCTCCCTCGCGCTTGTTAACGGTTTACATCATTGACCGGTAATCAAGTGGTTTCTGCCATGTTCGACATCAGGACATCTATTCACATGGTTAGATTCATACCACATTGGGATCGGTAAGAAGACCCTGGGTTGAGTGATCACTTTGATATATGCTTTGCCCAGGTTGCGAAGGAGTTTCTCTTGAACAAATGATACATACATTGTTACATAGATCCACTTTGTATTGGTCGTGGCTATGTCTTATCATCTCGTAGATCCACTATGTAATCTTCGTGGCTACGATCAGTTCAGGTCATGTATAGATCCACACTGTATCCTCGGTGGCTATACCTTTTTTGTCAATACAATTATGGATCCGCAGTGTATTTTATGGCGGCCATATCCTGCAAGTCTTGATCACCCAAGCATAGGTATGCCTGCTTTGGGTTTTGAAACATGTCATAATATTTGTTGGATGGTTGTGTGCAGCTTCTGTCAGGTTCTCCGCGTCTATACCCTTGCTTGAAAGTCTACAAAGCATTTCAGTTATCAGTTCTCATCTTCTAACTTCATCCTTTG
>SNQJ01S0001149.1:225789-254827 GCA_010110895.2 Picea sitchensis | reverse complement strand
TCTAGTTTGTGTTTAATCTTACATGAGCTTATCTCTGATAGACAGATCTATTTTCAAGCTAATATCAATAGAGTAGGAAGTGGTTGTACTATTGTTTGTCTACAGAGCTCATCGAGGAGCGAAAGATTGGAGCTCAACTCGGAGCGTGCAGGGACAAACGCCGGTAAAAGGTACCTCTTTTTCTTCTTCCTCCTCGCACATTAGTTTGTGTAGATCTGAAAGGAAGTCGGTGTCCATGTTAAGCATCTTCTGTCTTAAGAGTTAAGAGTCTAGCTCTCAAGAGGAGATCTACCTGTCCGCAGGGAGATTTTCCTTCAACAATAATGGCATTTGCAGAGGTTGTGCTCTAGGCAAAAATGTCAAGGGGTCCTTCTTGAGCAGTGACAACAGATCCAAGGGGATCTTGGACTTGATACATTCAGATGTTTGTGGACCCATGATTGTTGATTCCTTGAACGGATATGTGTACTATGTGCTCTTCATCGATGATCACTCTCGGAAGACGTGGATTTACTTCTTGAAGACCAAGGATGGAGTCCTTGCGAGATTTCAAGAGTTTAAATCCCAGATTGAGAAGCTAACTAGGAGGAGGATCAAGGTGCTGAGATTAGATAATGGAGGAGAGTACACCTCCAGAGATTTCAGTGATTTATGTATTGAGGCAGGGATCAAGAGGGAGGACACCTTTCCTTATAAGCCTCAGCAGAATGGGGTTGCAGAGAGGAAGAACAGAACCATTATTGAGGCAACCAAAGCGATGGTACATGATCAGAATCTACCTATGATTTTGTGGGCAGAGGCATCCATAACAACAGTGTATGTTCAGAACAGGAGTCATCATCAGATTCTGAGGAACATGACTCCCGAAGAAGCCTTCACCGGAGTGAAGCATGAGGTTGGACATGTTATCCCCTACCCTAGGGATAACTAAGGAGATTATGTCTCGAGGCCCACAGGTCCTAGACATGGAGTACCGAGAGCCATATTGACTTGAGCTTGGCCCTGGAGGGCCCATCCTTTCTTCTTCAACGCCTCCATTCTATCAACAGCAGCAGCATCCATCCCATCGGCCTGGTTCTAAAGTAGCAGTGGGTCTTGCTACATGAGGTAATGAGTCCGGGTATCATGGTATGCGTCACTCTGATTCTCAAAGCATTTGAATATGTGCATTTAATTCTCGTTTGCTTCATGACGTTTGCTTGGACATTATTCCTTTTAACTTGTCCATACCTGGGGGGGATGAAACAATGCCCTAGCAAGTTAGTTCCCTTAGGAGTGAGTTGCCATTGGGTTGGTTTATGAAAGGTTATCGTTCATTCCTTCCATACTTATCTCTTTTCATCATCTTCCCTCTCATATATCCCTTACATTGGTTCGGGCAATGGGTTTCCTATGCTAGTAAGGGTTGTACCTTGCCTTGTGGGAAGAAGGGGCTAAAGGCCCAGAGGGTAAAAGTAGCTGGCAAAAGTTAAAATCCAAGATCAAACCTTGAGATGCTTCACCCACGGATCCCCGAGAAAGCAATAAAAGGTTTCTCGGCAAGAAAAGGGGGGACCCATAAAATATAATAAAACTCAAGACCTAGTTGGTGGATAGGGGATCTCATTACCAACCAACCTATTAGGTCCATGGACATGTAGCGGTATGACACTACTATTCATCTGGTCACCGCACCAGGGTAGTGGCTCTTGGTGGCATAGCCAAGAGAAAGGGGGTCTCATCACAAGCCAGCCTTCTCATCTCCGTGAAATGCTTGTGGGTAACGCTGTCACCACTGGTCACCACGCCAGGGCAGTTTCCCCCAACTATTCTCTTGAAAGAAAAAGCAATAAGACAGAGTAAAAAGGCATTGAATGGGCTAGGAAACAATTGCATCCATGACAAGGTGCAGCTCACCCTCTACAGAGGCACCCACAGGTAAGACCTACATTTCCCTGTTATCACTACACCCCTTGTCCAAACATCCCCCACACCATCTCATGCATTTACATGACCTAGATTGGTCTTCACCTGGAAACACCCCACACCTAAGGAGAATTAGCCCAATAAGACGTCCTGAAACCCTCTCCAAACCTGGCTTGTTGAATAGCATAACGTCTTTGAGCACTTGTCTGGGAAAAGGGGGGTTTTATGCACATGTTTGGGTAAATTGATTATTAGATGGGATTGACATTGTTATGATCCCTGTGACTTATGAGCCCATGGAGGGCGTACTTGTTGTTGCTACAGGACCATGCCCGACAGACAGGTACATATGGGGAGATGATTAGCTCGGACCTCCATAAGGCTAAAATCCCACCAAATGGATGCCAAGACCCCAACCAGGGGCAGAGAGATATAGGAGGCTTGCACCAGAGAAAAGGGGGGGCATTCCACCAGAGGCACTTTGGCAAGCCTGGATCTAGGGGGCCTTTCCCTCCCACCATGGCGTTGGCCCTTGAAGGCCCCTAACGTCATCATTAAGAGCCTTGACGTCATCCAGTTGAGGTAGCCAGCATAAGGACGACTTTGGTTGGCACGTGTGGCAGTTCCTAAGGGGTTTTGAACCCCAACGTTTCATTTTGGAGGCCTAGCGTTCCAAGAGGGAGGCCAACGTCACCCTAAAAAGATGAATTTAGGGTTATATTTGTCAATTTTATGTAAAACTGGATTTTTCATGTAAATTGGCCATGTCGGCCTTTTTTGACCTAAAATGTAATTAAAGGTCATTTGTATTGCATAAATAAGAGATCAAACTCTCATTTTTATTGATCATCTTTCACTCACACAAGTGTGAGGTCTGAAATTCGGCCTCTTTTAAGGCTTATTGGTTGAACTAAGTGGTGTGCAACTCTTGGAGGGAGCTTTTATTGGTGATTTTTTGCATTTTCATGGTGGAAAGTCTTCAACTAGGGCTTGTGACTAGATTATTCTTGGTGAATGTAAGTGAAAATCTGCAATCCTTCTTTCTTTGAATGGTTATGGCATCTTTTACTTTTCATTTATGAGATTATGAAATTGCTAGTGTGAAACCCTAGGAGAAAAGCACATGTTATTATCCTTCTCTCAATAGCTCTCCACCTACTTGATTTTGCTAGAAGACACCTTCATTGAAGCATATGCTAGAGCCCTACCTTAGTAGCACTCTAGTACTTTTGCTTCATTAAGCTTTTATTTTATTTCAAGCTTGACCTAAAGAAGAAGGAAAATTGCTAGGGCCTAGGGTTACCTACTTCCTAGTAGTTGTTTTCCTTTAGGGTTTTGGATGATTGAGGCCTTAGGTTACTAACACCTCAACCATCCTCCCTCTTGTATTGAATTCACTTATTATCATTTGTTTCCCTTAAGATTGTTGCTACAAAAGTGACTCCATTTACCCTAAAGGCACTAGTTCATACCTTACATTTGATTGATTGATGAAAACAACCTTCAAACCATCTACCTCAAGATCTCTACTAACCATTTCTAACCTTAGATTAAACCATTTCTAACCTTAGATTAGACTAACTTACTAACTATCTTGTTGTTGTTCCAAAAGAAAGCTACAGCCATTTATGACAGCAGTAAAAGCTTCTAAAAGCAAGTGTTAAAGCTTATTTTATATTGTCTTCTTTGCTTCTGACAAATACTAGCATATTACCAATTTTAGGTTATCATTTTTGGTCATTATTGAAGCTTATTTAAGGCATAATTGTGAAGCCATCATTATATATACATTGTTGTTATAAATATTTTTGTTGCTTCATCTTTTATATCAGCTCATGCTTTTATTCAAAGTCCATGGTTTTATGAAGCACTTATATCAACTGGTACTTGCAAAAAGTGTTTTTCTTGTTGTCTTGTTATGGGTAGGTACACTTAAGCAAATCTTTACTTCATCTTCTGAAAACCTTTGCGACTTTCTGATCAGAGTGACTTGTGAGAGGGGAAGAACTTTCTTGATGCTATTACATTTGCCTTCTCAAGCCCCTAGGTCACCAGTGACGTCTCCCCTAGGCTTTTACCCCTAAAGAGAAAGAGGTGTCTTATTTAGGTGACAATGATAGAACAACCTCCTGTTACGCCAATTTAGTGATCACTTGCCTTTGGCTTTAGGCAAGTACAAATTGCGCAAAAACAGGACACTTCAAGATATTTGGGTGTCCAGTATACTTTCATGTACCCAAGGAGAAGAGGACCAAGCTAAACCCTTCAGGCAGAAAGGATACATTCATGGGGTACAGTGAATCTTTGGAGGCATACCGGATCTACATCCCTGGTCAGAGACAGATTGAGGTGAGCAGAGATGTCACCTTTGAGGAAGAGATAGCCTTTCGAAGATCCAAAGAATCTCAGATGAAGATTGATAGCGAGAAGAATGAAGAGACAGTACTTTCTCCCCCTTCAGTAGTTCAGAGGAAGACAATTACTGATCCAGTTGATCCCATAGCTCCAGTTGATGTTCCCAGAGACATTGCAGTAGGCCGAAAGAGGCCTACAAGAGCTCAACAGACTATGCAAGAGGTAGAGGGACATGCAGCTCCTCATGATACATTCTGAGAGAGCAAGAGACCGCAGAGATTTTAGAGATATGTTCCATCTATGAGCCACATCATTGATATTGAACCTTCTTGTCATGGAGAAGCAGCAGGACATCAATTTTGGCAAGACTCCATGACCGAAGAGTATCAGTCCATCTTGAAGAATGATGTGTGGGATATTGTTCTGAGACCAAAAGGGAAGTTTGTAGTGACTTCCAAGTGGATCTATAAGATCAAACATGCAGCTGATGCAAGTGTCGAGAAGTACAAAGCAAGATTTGTGGCTAGAAGATTCTCTCGGGTAGAGGGAATAGATTATGAGGAGACATCTGCTCCTATTGCCCAATACACTTCCATCCGTACGATTATTGCCCTAGCTGCATCCATGGGTTGGACACTGCATCAAATGGATGTAAAGACAACCTTTCTCAATGGTGAGATTGAGGAAGAAGTTTACAATGAGCAGCCAGATGGATTCGTGATACATGAGCAGAAGTCTCATGTGTGCAGGTTGAAGAAAGCCCTGTATGGACTAAAACAAGCACCTCGTGCCTGGTATGAGAAGATTGATGGATACTTGATGAGTGTGGGCTTCAGCAAGACTGTTGTTGATCCTAACCTATACTACCACATTGTTGGTGACAAGTGCCCGATTTTGGTCCTGTACGTTGATGACTTATTCCTCACTAGTTTAGAAAGTCTTATTGTTGAATGCAAGCGTGCATTGACTTCTGAATTCGAGATGAAGGACCTTGGTATGATGCACTACTTCTTGGGACTAGAAGTATGGCAGAGGGCTGATGAGATTTTCCTGAGTCAAGGAAAATATACAGTCGAGATATTGAAGAGATTCGGTATGACAGACTGCAAATCCATGCCTACACCGATGGTGATGAATTTGAAGAAGATGAAAGAGGCTTCTTCTGAGTCAGGCGAGATTGATCCACATCTTTATAGATAGTTGATTGGATCATTGATGTATCTGGTTAACACCAGACCTGATATATGTTATGCAATGAGTGTACACAGTCAGTTTATGAGTCAACCGAGACAAACACACTAGATAGCAGTGAAGCATGTGTTGAGATATCTACGAGGCACAGTTGGTTATGGCCTGAGATATGCCTTCGATGTAGACATGAGATTGCAGGGATATGCCCATGCAGATTGGGCAGGGAGCACAGTGGACCGGAAGAGCACGTCCGATTGTTGTGGCTTTGAATACCGCTTTGAATACCGCAGCAAGAAATAGACTTATGTGGCTTTGAATACCGCAGAAGCAGAGTATATTGCATTGTGTGTGGCAATCCGCGAAGCAGTGTGGCTTCGCAAGCTCCTTGCAGATTTATTTGGTCATGAGATGGATTCCACCGTTATCCATTGCGATAACCAAAGTTGTGTGAAGCTCTCCGAGAATCCTGTGTCTCACGATAAATCGAAACACATTGAGATCAAGTACCATTATATCAGAGATATGGTGTAGAGGAAAGCAGTACATGTGGAGTACCTTTCTACACACGAGTAGTTTGCAGATGTCTTCACCAAACCGCTTGCCAGGACGAAGTTCGAGTACTTCTGTGAGAGACTTGGCCTGGTGGAGAATGCCTCCCTAGCTGAGAGGGAGTGTTGATGATTGCAACGCCGTGTGACATTCTCCAGGTCGTTCTCCTCTAGACTTAGTTGAGACGATCTGTGAGAGAGCCCATGTGTTGGGTGTGCCCATGTGATGGTTGTGCATCAGACTCTGGACTGAGTTGTGATGATGTGTGGTCTCGTGTCTACTCCTCTGGACTGAGTTGAGATGACTTGAGATGGTCTCATGCCTTGTTCATCAATGAATCCACTTTTCCTTGTTGCCAGCACCTTCCATTCGTGTGTATAATCGTTTATGCTTCCTTTTTGTTTAAGGTGCACGAACTTGTTATATAGGTCATCGTCCTCTTCATCATGGAACTTTTTTAGTAGGGCAGCTATGAAGCTTTGCCAATGGAAGGAACAAGCGTCACATTTTCTTACCACCATAGGTATCAGTTATAAGCTTCTCCTTGTAAACTATTGGGATATTGTCATTATTTTTTCTCGTTCGCCTAGCAGAGGGTTTGATTCAAAAATACCATCCATTTTGTTGATCCAGACGACAACTCCTCTATGGTCCTTGTCGTCATATTTCGGTAATTCCTTTTTTAACTTTTGGTGATCTCTATCTTGAAATTTGTGCGTATTTCTTGAAAAAAATATCTCTGGTATTTCCCGGTGTCCCTGATTCTCTAAATTTTGTGATTTCGGCCTTAGTGGCGATCTTTGATAAGCCAAGGGTTCAGCACATAATGCGTCCACTCATTCAATTAATTCATCAATTCTCTCGATCTGTTCATTAAGCATCCATGTACTCTCGTCCTTGTCGACACCCCTCATTCTTAAATAGCTTCGCCATCGCTCTTCAGACATATCAATTGTCTTCTTTTTTTAAATAATTTATCGATTTTTTCCATTAATGCATTTTGTCCTTCATCGAATTCCTTCTGACTCTTCTCGACTTTACCGAGACGATACTTAATGTTGTTGACTTTGTTTTTATGACGGTTGATCTCTTCTTGTAATTCCTCCTTCCTTTTCCTACTTGCTTCCATATTTTATTTGAATAAATATAATTCCAAATAAAATCTTAATGATAATTGATCAGTGACTTTATAACATAAGGTAACTTATAAGATAAAGTAACTTTATAAAATTATAAAATGACTTTAATAAAACTGAGATATTAAAGGGCAAATTTTTTTTCTGAAAAGTCACGATAGTCAATTAATTGGGTTGTACAGGCAGTTGATAGCGAATTGGAGCATACGGACAACAGTGTATGAGTTGTACGGGGGCGGGTGACAGCGGATGGTAGCGGACTGACGGGCAGCGAGCCGTACTGCGGTCTTGTACGGATGGAAAGTGGAGCATGGAAGCGGCGGACAGTACGAGAATGCACATATTTGCAGCAGAATGTACGGATTTGCAATGGAAGGTACGGATTGGGTTTGAAGTTGTTTTGTTCGGACAGGTACGGCTTGCTCTACTCTAATACCATTGTTGCAACAACGGTGTTAATTAACTTAAGACAAAATGTTCTAAATTAATATTGAAATGATAATTGATTAAAAGATGATGATACAATCACCCTCGCGACTGTTTACTTATAGCAATGACTAGTCACGAGGTGAAGAGGTACGTGCCACTTGACTTTCATTAATTAACTGTATTATTATTATTATGATGTTATTATGTTCATAGTTATGTTTGTAACAGTTACAGTTTGACCTAGGTGATTGTTTTCCTAACACTTTTGGGTTATACGACATGTATTTGGCAATTGAGATCATGTAAAACACCTCCATGAGGGGCCTCTTCATATTTTGATGCACTTGGATCTTGGAGGGCCCCTTCCCTCAACAACTTGGACTATTTGAGATGGGTTTCCATGCATAATGCCTTGTTGGAGGGTGTCACATCACCTCCTATGGTTCGCTTCACCTCTTATGGGAGTCTTTGACTAAATTGTTCCAGAGTACAAATGAGAACTGAAAAATGGTTTTGAGGGAAAAACAAAAGAGCATAAAAATGACCACGGCTAAAAATGTGGTCACATACCTTACTAAATTAACACAGGTGAGGGATGAGCTTGGAGCTGTGGGGGAAGCCATAGTTGACAGTGATCTTGTGAGAATAGCATTGAATGGAGTTTCCAAACAATGGGTTTTTTTTGTGGACGGCATTGTTGCTAGGGAGAAGCTTCCCGGTTGGGAACGTCTTTGGGATGACTTTGTTCAAGAGGAGACCCAGAGAGGTTATGTACATGGCAGCTCATCTACAGGTCATGAGGAGGAGAATGTGGCTCTTGCTACCACTAGCAAGAAGAAGTTCAAAAAGGGTCCAAAGGGAGGACACAAGCCCAAGGGTGAAGGGAAGAAAGACATAAGCAAAGTCAAGTGCTTTGCATGCCACAAGTTTGGGCACTATGCAGGTCAGTGTCCGAACAAGAAGAAGAAACAAACAGCAGCTTCAGCAGAGGTGGAAGAGTTTTCCACCAAGTTTGACAAGGAATTTTCCTTGAATGTGTGTCTATCCTCGAGGATCACTACTTCAGATACTTGGTATATTAACAGTGGTGCCTCTCGCCATATGACAGCGGTTCGTGAGCACCTGACAGATCTTACACAGTGTGGAGATGCAGGGGTAGTGCTTAGAGATGACCAGGAGGTCAAGGTGGCAAGTTGTGGGACTGTATCATTTCAAAGGGAGTCTTTGCCTCCCATGACTTTGACAAAGGTTCTATATGTTCCGGGCTTGAAGAAGAACTTAGTGTCAGTTTCTACTATTGAGGAGAAGGGTAAGAGGTCTTGTTCCGTGATGGGCAAGTGCTTCTTTTCCCTAGAGGGTCTAGCATCACTTCTGCCAAAGTGATCGGTACTAGACATGAGATGTTGTACAAGTTTTTGTTCTAGCCAGTGAGAGCATTGATTCATTCTACCAGCAGCAGCAGTGACCTATGTGAGCTATGGCACAGGAGGATGGCACATTTGCACCATGGGGCTTTGAGAGTTCTGATGGAGATGGTGACAGGAGTTCCAGATTTCAGTTCAGAGCACCATGAGCTGTGCAAGGGGTGTGCTTTGGGAAAGTACACCAAGACTGCTTTTCCGAGCAGTGACAGTAGAGCAGCAGGGATACTTGATCTTATACATTCAGATGTATGTGGCCCAATGTCTTCGGCGATACTTGATCTTATACATTCAGATGTATGCGGCCCAATGTCTTCTAAGATCGCTCAATCGGGTTCCCTATATACTATGTTGTATTCATTGATGACTTCTCTTGAGGTTCCGGATTTTCTTCATGAAGACCAGGGGACATGTCTTCTCAAATTTGGCCCAAGAGTTCAAAGCTCTTGTGGAGAACCGCATAAGGAAGAAAATCGTAGTCCCGAAGATCTGGACAATGGGGTGGAGTATACCCAAGGAGTTCATGGACTTTTGTGCGGGAGAGGGTATCGAGGGAGTTGATTGTTCCTTACAACCCGCAGCAGAATGTGGTTGTTGAGAGGAAGAACAGGCCATTGTTGGGGTCAAGAGCCATGTTACATGATCGGGTGCTACCATTTCTATGGGTCGATGGCATGCTACACTCAGCTTATCTCAGAACAGAGTCCTCACAAGGCTGTGGGGAGTATGACTTCTGAGGAGGCTTTCTATGGGAATAAGCTTGAGGTGGGGCACCTTCAGATTTTTGGGTGCATCACATTTTCATAGGTCCCTTCTGAGAAGAGGACAAAGTCGGAGCCCACGACAGAGGGATCTTTGTTTGGTATAGTGAGACTTCAAAGGCTTTTCACATATACATCCCCCTCTTTGAGGAAGACCTGCCTGAGGAGGGATGTCGATTTGGAGGAGGATCGGAACCCTTTAGGGAAGTCTAGAGGGGCGTGAGAAGGGTGAGCGCCTTCACCACATTCGTGAGTCCCGCTAAGAAACCAAAGTGACAAATGCAGTTCTGACCTATAGGTTCACGTGCTACCTGCGTAATGTGTTTCGTGGATCGTGTACTCTGCAGTCTACCGTGATCATTGTCTCTCGTGGAGATGGAGTAGAGAGAGAGTCCCTCCACAGACACCACTCGTGAGAGGGAGGAGGCCCAAGTGGCTTCTGGACATTTTGAGGGATGCACAGTGTTTAGTGGGGAATCCCAGACACGAAGTGAAGGAGAGTAAACCTCTCGAGAGGTTTTGGAGCTACATCGCGATGGTGAGCAAGATTCGGGAGTCCGAGCCTTCCAATTTTGACGCAGGCCAATCGGGTAGACAGGTTTGGAGAGACGCCATGATGGAAGAGGCCAATTCCATCATGAAGAACGATGTCCGAGAAGTTGTTCCTAGACCTTAAGGGAAGTCAATATGACTCTGTGTGGCTCTATAAACCAAAGCATGTTGCGATGCGATTGAGAAGTACAAAGCTCGCTTTGTGGCTCGTGGGTTTTCAAAGGTTGAGGGAGACGACTATGATGAGACCTGTGCGCCAGTTGCTCGATACACTTCAATCGTATGTTGATCTCCATCAAGTAGAGAGATGGCTGGAAATCCACCGTGATGGATGTGAAGACCGCATTTACGTAATGATCTTATTGAGGAGGTGTATACTGAAAGTGCCCAATGGGCTTCGTGGAGGTGCATGGGTGAGAGTCACATGTGTGTAGACTGGCAAGGCATTGTATAATAAACAAGCTCTCGAGCTTGGAATTCTAGGATTGATGCCTATTTGTAGCGGTTGGGTTTTGATAAGAGTGAGGCGATCCCAACCTATACTTCATTGTGGTTGAGAGGATCCTCCTTACTCTCGCTATGTGGGATGATCTTTCAATATAGGGGCTGAGAGACTCATTACTAGCCGCAAGGAGAGCCTTGCTTCAGAGTTTGAGATGACCGACATTGGACTGGGATGCATTACTTCTTTGGGATTGGGAGAGGTTTGGCGGTGAGCTCAGGACACATCTCTCTCCCGGACAGAGGAAGTAGCTGTGCGGACATTCTGGTGCGATTTCATGGGTGATAGTAGGCCCATGACCACTCTTACGATTACCAACTTGAAGAAGCTTCATGCTTCTAAGCCAGGATTCCACTTCTTTGTATCGCCAATTGATCGGGTCAATATTTATTTGGTCAATACTAGGCCATACATTTGTTTTGCTGTCAACTCTTCACTCATGGTGGAGCCTAGGAGAGTGCACTGGTGGCAAAAACATGTGCTCGTGTATCTTTGTGGTATGGTAGATTTTGGTCTAGACTATCATAGAGGATATGGAGTACGTTTGGTTGGCTATACGTGACTCCTGGATTAAGCGTGATGTGTCGCTGACAGGAAAAGCACTTTAGTGTGCCTTTTTGGATTGGGATTAGTAGTTGTGTCTTGGTTTAGTTGGAAGAATAAGTCAGTGGATTTGAGTTCCGCAGAGGCTAAGTATATGATGCCCAGCCATGCCAGCTTGTGAGGGGCCCTTGGCTGCTAAGATGTCGGCGGGATTGTTCTGTGCGCTTGAGTCTACTATGCGATTTCCATCGCGGGATAATCGTGAGTTGCATTAAACTCTGAGAATCCAAGCCATGACCGGGTCTAAGCATATCGAGACTGCTATCCTTCATCCGCAGGACTATGTTCTAGAGGGAGTTGTGAGCTATAGTACATATCTACGCAGGGAGCAAAGTTGCGCACATACCTTACTCACCAAGGCATTGGGCAGAGGCAAGTTTGTATTATTCAGGGACAAGCTTGGAGTGGTGAGTAACACTTTCCTTGGTAAGAGGGAGTGTTAAATTTTTTAATTAAATAAAGTACCTAGGCAAGTGTTTCTCATCCCTAGGCGCCTAAGGGGTGAGAAAGTGCCTAATGTGGGCCCTAGTCATTTAATTTGTGAGATGCAAATTAAAAGATGACTTTATGACTTTAGTGAGGGTGAGTGAAGAGACACCAAATCTCAGCCACTCATCTAATCCAATCTCAACCGTTGGATTAAGAGACTCCTCACCTACCTTATGAGGCGATTAGGGTTGGAGGGCGCACCCATTGTTGTGTTGTTGTTTCATTTTGAGAGAGCAAGAGAGAGAGCATTTTCGAGTTTGGAGAGGAAGCCATTTCTGCAGAGCTAGGGCATGCATTCCAATTTCCAAGGCTGCAAACTAGCACAGAAATCGAGGCAGCAAGGACAGCATTGAAGGCAGGCCATACTGTATAGATTGCGCAGGTCATACAACAAGAAGAGCAGGCACAGAAATCGAGGGAAGGTACAGTCATGCAGAAAAGGCCGTACTGTACGGATTTTTGAATTCCGTACAGCAAGAAAAAAGGGGCACAAAAATCGAGGCAGAAAGTATAGTCCTACGGTCCATACGACTGTTATTTTGGCACAGATTTCAAGGAGAAGGCGCTGTGTTGTTTTCTGGAAGTTTTGGCACGTTTCCCAATTGCACTGTTTTGGTCTGAGACATTTGGCACGTATTTCGAGGCATCCGTACAGCATTTTGGAGGCACAGAAATCGAGGAGCAGACCTGCAATTTATTGCAGAAAATTCTGGAAAGAATTTTGAGGAGTTTGGCTTATTTCCTGTGTGAAGACTTGGCACGGTTATCGAGATAAGTTTGTCATTTAAATTTCTGAAGATGAACATGCTGTAACAGAATTTCTCTGAAGCTCCTAAATAACAAAAATCTCCCTCTCTCACTGGTTTTCCCCTTGTGGGTTTTTCCAGGGTCGATGTTAGACCGAAAATATCTGTCTATAATTTTCTGAGTTTTATGTGCTGCTGATATTTTATTTCTGCATTATAAACAATGTTCAAAATCCTCATGTTTCAGTTCTGAAATTAATTTTCTGCTAAGTTTTATTTGCTGATATAAAACTGGGTTTGGGCATTAAACATTGGCTGAAAAATCAGCGAGACTGAAACTGGGTTGGGGTCTGAAAATTTACATGGAGCACTTTCGGGAGAGTCATCCACTTATTTTGTGCCACGTGTGCGACTTGGAGGACCTTGCATGCTAGACGTCTTCTCATTTTGAGGGGTCGATCTTGCTTGGAGGAGTTCGTTCAGCTTATTTCCTTTCTTGGAGGAGGGGCGTTGGAGCTCTTTCACCTATCTTCTTCCTCTTTTGGTGGAGAATCGAGATGTCCTCTCTCCAAGGAGACTTCATACATGTGGCATAACTACTTCATGGTTATGCATTATTTGACCTTGTCCTCATTAGGTAGTGTGGAAATTTGAGGTACTAAAGGCTGTCACTAACAGGTCTATTTTTAGGACTGTTTCAGGGCTGCCTTCAGTTCTGATTTCAAGCTCATTTAATGCCACTGTAGCAATGTTAAATAAGGAAAAGTTTGTTGTCCCAAATTAATTTTTCCAATAGTCATTAAAACAGGAAATACCCTCCAGATCTTTAACACTTAAATGTTGAGAATTTAAGCAAGCAAACCACAGAAATTTAACACCATATCTTTGGTCAACATGACACTGGAAAAAAAACCCAAAGGGTAAAACCAGTGAAGAGGAAATTTGTTATGGAGCTTTTAAGGAAATATTACAGCAGAAAATCTGAACATTAAATGACAGCTCTGATACAACCAACTTATCTCAAGTCAGCAGCCCAGTAATTCCTTGAAAGTCGAGACAGCAGTTTGCTAGAAATCCGCGCCCTCTTCCTCAATATTCAACACTGTCCTTTTAGCATTTAATGCAAACAGCATTCATGGGGATTTGCGCCCAGTCCAAGGCATTAAATGTGTTGTACCAGACTTGGAATCCACGCCTTTCTTCAACTGCAAGTGCACCCTTCTTCTTCCTGCAAGTTCGCCCTTCTTCTCTTCTCCACAAATCCTTTCACCTTTTCCTCACTTCCTCATGCAGGTGAACAATGTGCCCCCCCCTCTTTCACTTTCTCTTTAGTCTTATCATTAGCTTAACCTAGGAATCAAAGGCTTAGATCAAATCTTAGCTTTCTAAGATCAAGGGTGGAGATTAAATCTCCCCCTTTACTTAAATTCCCTAAGTCACTTTAGCATTAATGAGCTCATAAAGTCACTCCAACTTTATAACATAAAGTTAAGTAAGGGAGGGGTATTTTTCTCCCTTCGGGGTTAGACACATCAATAACACTAGGGGACCACTTCCCAACGTATCAAAACTTAACATTCCCTCTTACCGAGGAAAGTGTTCTTAGCCACACCCATCATGTCTCTAAAGTAGACATGTTTGCCCCTTGGCAAAGACTTCGTGAGAATGTCAGCAATATACTCATCAGGAGATATCTACTCAAGTTTAATTGCTCCTCTCTGAACCCAATCACGGATGATGTGGTATCTGATCTCTATGAGCTTTGACCTGTTGTGAAAGACTAGTTTCTCAGAGAGCTTGATGCAACTCTGATTATCACAGTGAATCATTGTAGGCCTCAACTCATGACCAAATAGATCAACCAAGAACTTGCGAAGCCAAATAGCCTCGTAGCTTGCCCTGACTAGCTGCCATATACTCTGCCTCCGCAAAACTCAATGCCACTGACTTCTATTTTCAGCTAAACCAAGAAACAACTATTGATCCCAACCCGAAATAGCACCCTGAAGTGCTCTTCCTATCAACTGCACATCCTGCCTAGTCTGAGTCTGTATAGCCAATAAACCTGACCCCATCACCTCTTAAGTAGTCCAAACCATACTCCACTGACCCTGCTATGTACCTCAAAACATGTTTTGATGTTATCCAGTGCACTCTCCTAGGCTACACCATAAACTGATTAAGAGTGTTCACAGCAAAATAAATATCTCGTCTAGTGTTGACCAGATACATCAATGAACCAATCAACCGATGATATCTCGTGGCATCCACCAACTCGGACTCAGAAGCACTAAGCTTCCTCCAGTTGGTGACCATAGGTGTCGACATGGGTTTGCAAACCTCCATCTGAAATATGCTCAGAATATTCGTTGCATACTTCTCTTGTCCCAAAAAGACATGCCCATCCTCCTGCCAAACCTCCATCCCCAAGAAATAATGCATCAATCCTATGTCCTTCATCTCAAATTCTGAAGCAAGGCCCCTCTTGCAACAAGCTATGAGCTCCTCACCTCCAGTGATAAACAAGTAATCAACATATAAGATAAGAATGAGAGAATCCTCTCCACAAACAATGTAATAGAGATTTGAATCCACCTCGCTCTTCTCAAAGCCCATCTACTGCAAGTAAGAGTCAATCCCGGAATACCAAGCTCATGGAGCTTGCTTCAGACCATACAATGTCTTTTTCAAAAGACACACATCGGACTCTCTCCCAAACACCTCGAACCCCTATGACTGCTCAATGTATACCTCCTCCTCTATAAGACCATTCAGAAATGTTGTCTTTACATCCATCTGATGGATCTTCCAACCCATCTCTGTTGCAATGGCCATGATACTCCCTATGGAAGTATATCTCCCAACTGGTGCGAATGTCTCATCATAGTCAATCCCCTCGACCTGAGAGGATCATCTCACCACAAATCGAGCCTTGTGTTTCTCAATGTTGTCATCTGTAGCAAACTTAATCTTGTACAGCCACCTGGCAGTCACCACTAACTTCCCCTCTGGTCTAGGCACCACCTCTCACACATCATTCTGCATATTGGAATCATACTCCTCCTGCATGGCAACTCTACAGACCTCTTGATCTACTGCCTCCTCAAAAGTAGTGGGCTCGGAATCTGTGATGCTAGTCACCATGGCCAAGTAGGTACAAAACCTCTTTGGTGCTCTGCTCTCTCTCAATAACTTCTTGGACTCACCAACAAACTCCTTGGCTCCCTTCACGATCTCCTGAAACAATCTCAGTTTCTTCTTCCATGAAGTAACCTACTATGGAGCAATAACCTCATATGCCCCTCAATCTCATCCATAGATCTCACCATATAAGTCTCATCCAAGATTCTCCACAATATCCCATAGCTCACCCTCCTCCAAGATCTCAAAACTATCCTAGCCTTCCATGTGGACCAATTTCTAGTTCCTCCTAGCCTATCCTCCAACGGTCCAACCTCAACCCTCCAACTGACATGGCTGCCAACTATTCTTAAATGACCAAAGAAATTCCTGTTGTGTACACATCATTCTCGGATGTGAATTTGAAGTTGTCAACGTGGGTTAAGAATTTTGTCCACTATTTGCAATTTATTCCAGCTCTCTCATGCCCTTAGGCTCTGATACCATGTGCAAATTTGAGGTATTAAAGGCTGTCACTAACAGGTCTATTTTCAGGATTGTTTCATGGCTGCCTTCAGTTCTGATTTCAAGTTCATTTAATGCCACTGTAGAAATGTTAAATAAGAAAAAGTTTGTTGTCCCAAATTAACTTTTCCAACAATCATTAAAACAGGAAATACCCTCCAGATCTTTAACACTTGAATCCTGAGAATTTAAGCAAGCAAACCACAGAAATTTAACACCATATTTTTGGTCAATATGACCCTAGAAAAAAAACCCAAGGGTAAAAACCAGTGAAGAGGAAATTTATTATGGAGCTTTTATGGAAATATTACAGCAGAGAATTTGAACATTAAATGACAGATCTAATACAACCAACTTATCTCAAGTCAGCAGCCCAATTCTTCCTTGAAAGTCGAGCCAGCAGTTTGCTTGAAATTTGTGCCCTCTTCCTCAAGATTCAACGCTGTCCTTTCAGCATTTAATGCACACAGCATTCATGGGGATTTGCACCCAGTCCAAGGCATTAAATGCAATGTACCAGACTTGGAATCCACGCCTTTCTTCGACTGCAAGTGCGCCCTTCTTCCTGCAAGTTCGCCCTTCTTCTCTTCTCCACAAATCGTTTCACCTCTTCCTCGCCTCCGCATTCAAGTGAACAATGCACCCCCCCTCTTCTCTCACTTTCGCTTAACCTAGGAATCAAAGGCTTAGATCAAATCTTAGGTTTCTAAGATCAAGGGTGGAGATTAAATCTCCCCCTTTACTTAAGTTCCCAAAGTCACTTTAGCATTAATGAACTCATAAAGTCACTTTGACTTTATAACATAAAGTTAAGTAAGAGAGGAGTACTTTTCCCCCTTTAGTGTTAGGCACATCAATAACACTAGGGGACCACTTACGAAGGTATCAAAACTTAACAGGTAGTTGGAGGATAAGAGTCTTTTATGATCTCCTAGGCTAGAGCTAAGGGTTTATTCTTAGGAAAATATTATTCTATTGAGAGCGTTGTTAAGCCTCAAGCTCTATATAAGAGGCTCCCCTCATAGCTTATGTTGTTGTTGTTAGAATACTTGAGATAATCTTTGTTAAATATCAAGCATTGAGGCTATTTTGGGTTCTTGTTCAAGGTCTTCTCTCTTGTGGCTGCAATAATTTGGTGCTTAAAATTGGATTTTGGTGTGGATTATAGTGGAAATTATTGAGCCTTTCATACCCTTATTTCCATTTTCTAATCCATAAGAAAATAGGCCATTTAAAGGAAGTCTTCTTGACCCCATTAGCCCTAGGATTTTGGCACTAGTTTCTTCCATCAACCACCATATATTTAAAAATCCAAAACTCTTCTTTTTTTTGTTTTGTTTACTTGAAATCCAAAGTAAATCATTGCATATCTTTCTAGTTAGATTTCATTGTCAAGTCTAGTTGATTTTAAATATTCTAGACTTGTTTATCACAATTTGAAATTATTTCAAGGTTTACACAATAAAACCCTAATTGTGATTTGCCCTAAGTTTTGCACTTCAAGCATTTATCTTTTATTTGGGCTATTGTTATTCATTTCAGTAAAACTGGAATTTAATCTTGCATATTAAAAATCATATTTGTATTTAATCAAGTCTAGTCGCTTTGACATAGTTACAATCGTATTCTAGACTTGTCTCTTAAATCACAATTTGGAATTATTTCAAGGTTTACATCTCAAAACCTTAATTGTGATTTAACATAAGTTTGTGCTTCAAGTATTCATCTTTCTACTTGAGTTGTTTATTTTTACAAATCTGGGATTTAATCTTGAAAGATGCATATTATAAATCAAATTTGTAATTTAACCCTTTGAGCCTAATTTCATATCATTTGAAGAGCTGAACAAGTGGTTCTCACCACTTAGTTCAAATCTGGAAATTTCCCTAATTAATAACATAAAATCAGATTTGAACTTTGATCCACATAATCATTAATTTGTTTATATCTAAGTGGATCTAGTTGATGTATGCTTGGTTTCACTAAGGTTAAAATCGACTTGTATGATGTTAATTTTCTAATCCAATTCCTAGATAAATTATTTCCCTGCCGAAAATTAGATTTGAAGCTCATGGAACAAAATATACTAACTGAATAATTAATTGAAATAAACAAATCAGCAAAAGCAACTGGAAACCAAATTTCACACATGCACACAGAAATTCTTCCGTTCAAATCAGCTTTTCATTAAAATAATATCAAAGCTTACAAGGGCTCCCAAACTGGGAGAATCTGTCCACTGAGAAAAGAGACAGAAAAATACAGACAACACCTGCAGCCCAACACCTCTGTCTCTGTTATATGGCCTTGTACCGACGACCTGTACGAAGTGTACATGCCCAATAAGGCTTGTACAACGCGTATGTATGTGCTTGTGCTCTCTGTACAGTGCTCCTGAAAGTGCCCCCAACTACTTGCCCAACGTGTATGTACGCGCCCTATACTATTTGTTCGACGCCTATCTACGCATCTATGATTGCTACTATGTCGCGTACGCTCGTGCTCAACATGTCGCTCCACTGCGTACACCCGTGCCTAGCACTGTCTGTGCGATGAGTAGGGACAGTACTTGCGGCTCTGATCTTCCTACGAAACTGCTCAAATCTATCTATTGTTGCCTTGCCTACTCTCTTCTCCTTTGGACTGATCTCTAGATGAAGCTACTTTATCACCCTTACTGAGAACTCCTTGAGAAAAAGTCCTTCCTTGCTCTCTCTATGGATCACTAACTCCAATAGATGTGTTGTGTATGTGTCTTCTCATTTCATCTTGGTTGCCTTTTATAATATTGAGTTGAATCCCTAAACCTAATCTCCAAAGTGATTAACAATTGAGATTAGATATCACCTCACTTGAGATTAAGTCTAAATCAATATTGTAATCAAATCACATTTTATTAAACTTTTCATAACTCAATAATTAAAAAGTCATTCACTATAATAATTCCTTTAATTAAAGTGAATTTCAAAAGTTTCTAAAAGGTCCTTTGGACTACTTCAACACGTCTGACACTAGACCTATGCAGAAGTCATGTCCGATGATACAAACATCAACATATGAAGCATCACATCGAACCCTATATTTGCAAAGTAATATTTGAAGATTTCCAGGTCCTATCAAGCTTGCCTACTAGGTCTGTCTTTGACCACAGTTAGGCTCTAAGTTTCAACTGTTATGTAAAGTATATGTTGTTGTTTTAGGACAGCCAACAGTCCAAAAACTTCTTGTGGATTTGTTGTGGTTGTATTTGCAATTTTAGGTGCTCTAGCATGTAGTTTTAGTAACCAGAAGTTAGCACTTGCATACTAAAATAAATACAACACACCAGCTGAAAATAAGCAAATCTGAGAGACTAACACATGCATTTTTGTACACAGGTATTTTTGGTCAACATGACCCTGGATAAAACCCCCTCGGGGAAAACCAGTTTGCGATATATGTCTATATATGAGGAAAGCAGAAGGTGGAATACAGCAAGTACAAAATATAGAGGAACCCGATACAATAGCAGCTTGTTCTGAGCTGAAACACAAGTCTTCACATACAAGCTCTCAAATCCACTGAAACTACTCCGACTGCAAACTGTGAGCTGAGATCTGGAAACCCCTCCACAGGAATGAAGCTCTACTAGATGGCCTCCCTCTGAAACTGATCTCACTGCAATCTAATGGTTGGAAGTCCTCCCCACAACTGATGCGCCCTCATAAGTAAGTGCGCCATCCACAGAAGTGAAACCTCCCTGGTAAATAAATCAAGCTAGATGTTGGTAGCCTCCCTCCATGAAAGCTAATGCCCAATCTCAAGCAACCTCATGCAACAAACCTCATCCTCATCCTCCAAGTCTTCCTCTCACAATGAACAAATGAAGAATAATCCTCTCCTTCACCCTTTGCGCCCCTCTTGAGCATGCATAAGGAAACCTAAGATATGAATGGTGGAGATCATCTCATCTCCCATCTAATCAATGGTTGAGATCTCCCCAAAAATATCTAAGTTAATAACCCACTTTGGGTTAAGTTTCCTAAGTTCACTTTATGTCCCCAATTCACCCACTTTGTGAATTAATAGTCATTTTAGGCATAAATGACTAAATTTCACTTTTGACTTAAAACTCCTAAGTCAAACTGAAATTAGACAAAAGTACAAGGTACAAAGTGTATAGTCTATCCCACATGTGCTAAGGAGAGTACAAACACATGGGGAACATCTCCCAAGGTACAAAACTCAACACTCCCTCTTACCGAGGAAGGTGTTTTTCACCAAGCCCATCTTGTCTCTGAAGTAGACATGTTTTCCCCGTGGTAGGGCCTTGGTGAGAATATCTGCAACCTGGTCATCTGTCAATACATACTGCAACTGAACTACCCCTCTCTGAACCTAGTCACGAATGAAGTGGTACCTGATCTCAGTAAGCTTCGACCGGTCATGAAACACTGGATTCTCAGAGAGTTTTATGCAACTCTGATTATCATAGTGAATGACGATCGGTGGCATCTCCTGACCAAACAAACCAACCAGCATCTTACGAAGCCAAATGGCCTCGCAACGAGCCTGACTGGCCGCCATATACTCTTCCTCGGTTGAACTCAAAGCAACCGACTTCTGCTTCCGGCTGAACCAGGAAACAAGTCCTGACCCCAAACTGAAGCAGCACCCTGAGGTGCTTTTCCTGTCAGCAGCACCCTAAGGTGCTTTTCCTGTCAGCAGCACATCCTGCCCAGTCTGAATCTGTGTAGCCAACCAAACTGACTCCATCTCCTCTGACATAGTATAGGTCATAGTCAACTGTCCAAGCAATATATCTCAAGACGTGTTTTGCCCCAACCATGTGAACACTCCTCGGCTCAAGCATGTATTGACTTAGAGTGTTCACGGCAAAACAAATATCTAGTCTAGTGTTAAACAGATATATGAGTGAACTGATCAACTACATGTATACTGTGGCATCCACCAACTGGCTATCTGAAGCACTAAGCTTCTTCCAGTTGGTGATCATAGCTGTAGACATGGGTTTGCAGTCCTCCATCTGAAATCTGCTCAAAATATATGTTGCATACTTCCCTTGCCCAAGAAATATGTGACCCTCCTTCTGCCATACCTCCATACCCAGAAAGTAGTGCATCAATCCAATATCACTCATCTCAAACTCCAATGCAAGTCCCAGCTTGCACTCAGCTATGAGATCCCCGGCTCCAGTAATGAATAAATCATCCACATACAAAATGAGAATGAGCATGTCCTCACCCCTAATGATGAAATAGAGGTTCGGATCAGCATCGCTCTTCTCAAAGCCCATCTAAAGCAAATAAGTATCAATGCGTGAATATGAAGCTCGGGGAGCTTGCTTCAGACCATATAGTGTCTTCCTTAGAAGACACACGTGAGTCTCCCTACCACTCACCTCAAACCCCTGTGGTTGCTCTATGTACACCTCGTCCTCAATAAAGCCATTCAGAAATGTGGTCTTCACATCCATCTGGTGAATGCTCCAACCCATCTCTGCTGCTATGGCAATGATAGTCCTGATAGAAGTGTATCTCGCAACTGGTGCGAAAGTCTCGTCATAATCGACTCCCTCAATCTGTGAAAAACCTCGTGCCACAAAACGGGCCTTGTGTTTCTCAATGTTGCCATCTGCAGCAATCTTGGTCTTGTACAACCACCTAGAAGTCACAACTGACTTCCCCACTGGCCTCGGAACCACATCCCAGACATCATTGCACACAATGGAGTCATACTCCTCTACCATGGCCTCTCTCCAGACCTGATGGTCCACTGCCTGCGCAAAAGTCTGTGGCTCGGTATCCCTGATACTCGTCATTAGTGCCAAATATGCTCCAAATCTGACTGGTGGCCTTCTCTCTCTGATCTGGCTCTTGGGCTCACCTACATTCTCCCTGGCCTCCTTCAGGGTCTCCTGAAACCATCTAGGTCTCCTCTTCCCTGAAGTGGTCAACGGAGAAGTAAGGTCTCTCTGCCCAAGAGTGACTGCCTCAGGACTCGTCTCAACACTCTGAGATCATGAAGTCTGTGCTCCCTCTGAAGTCTGTGCCCCATCTGACTGAACATGCTCTAACTGTGACCCTGAAGCTCTGCATGGTGACCATGTAACTCATGACACTGTCGTACTCAAAATCCGAGGCTGTGCTCCCTCTGAGACTGCAATGGACGACTCTGCATCATCCTCAACTCCAACTCTCGACTCAAGAGATCTCTGAAAAGCCCTATCCTCCTCAAATCTAACATCTCTACTCACCACCACTCTCCTAAGTGGCGGAATGTAGATGCAATAGACTTTGGACACCTCTAAGTATCCAACTAGAATCCCTTGCTAGGTTGTGGGGTATAGCTTTGCCCTCCTCTCCGAGGGGACATGAGAGAAAGTCAAGCACCCAAAGATCTTGATGTGTTCGACATCGGACCTCCTACCAATGAAGGCCCCCTCAGGAGTCATCTTCCCCAATATCCTGTGGGGGCTCCTGTTCTGCAGGTAAACTGTAGTAGCACATGCCTCTGCCCATAAGTACAAAGGCAAACTCTGATCATGCAGCATGGATCTCGCTGCACCGATAATGGCCCGATTCTTCCTCTCGACAACCCCGTTATGTTGGGGGTTGTAGGGTACAGTCATTTGTCTTCTAATGCCATGCTGGGCACAGAAGTCTACAAACTGTCTCGAGGAATACTCTCCCCCGTTATCCAACCTCAAGACTTTGATCCTCTTTCCCAATTAGTTCTCCACAAGAGCTTTGAACTCTTCGAACCATGTGAAGACCTCACTCTTGGCCATCAAGAAATAGATCCAAGTCTTCCTCGAGTAGTCATCAATGAATGTGAGATAGTACTCACAACCACTCAAGGACCTCCAATTCATGGGCCCACACACGTCCGTGTGTACTAAATCCAGTATCCCAGCCGACCTGGTGTCACTGCTAGGGAATGATGCCTTGGAAACTTACCAAGCGCACACCCTCTGCAAACATCCGGATGCTCAATACTGATCTGTGGCACTTCGGTCACAACCTCTCTCAGTCCTCCAACAGCTCCATGATGTAGGTGGGCCATCCTGCGATGCCATAACTCATAACTGTCTGTTGCTGTCGCTACTCGCTACCAATGCATGAAGTGGTTGAAAAAGCAATCTGAACAGTTTCCCATCCCTCACTCCAATCACATGTCCTGGGGCAATTGAAGACCCCCGAGGATGAATGAGTACCTCGGTGCCTTTGAATGTCACCTCAAGACCTCTATCCTGGAGGGTGGAAACTGAAATCAAATTCTTATTCAGCCCAGGGACATAAAGAATGTCAGTGAATGACATAGGTGGCAAGCTCTCTCTCCGAAAGGTAACTGTGCCAATCCCAACAACTCTGACCAATGTGCCATCTCCAAGAGAAATCTCTATACTGACCTCGGTGTCTCTGAGATCAGTGATGTGCTCTCGGACTGCAGTCATATGGCTCGAAGCCCCGCTATCAATATACCAGATACTGGGTGTCATCTCAACTGATGTGCAGCATATGAGGAAAGCACACTCTCTCTGAAACTGTGTCTGAAAATCTGTGTCCTTTGTTGTAGCTGCGGTACCACCCTTCTTCTTCTTCCTGTTCGGACACTGTCCAGCATAGTGCCCGAACTTCTTACAAACAAAGCACTTCACTTTGCTCATATCTCTCTTCTGACCACTACCCTCACCATTGTTGCTCTCTCCTCCACTCCCCTGTGGTTGGGCCCCAAACTTGGGACCCTGCCGACCCCCACGGCTAGCCTTCTTCTTGCCCTTTGTCCAAAGAGCAAGATCCTCCTCACCCTGACCAATCTACTGCTGCCGTTGTCCAGAAGCCTCGGCTGCAAGCCTAATCTCCTCATGGACGAAGTCATCCCACATCCTCTCCCATGTAGGCATGACCTCCCTGGAAATAATGCCCCGTACAAATGGACCCCACGGTTTGGTGAAGCTATCCATAGCTTGCCTCACCAAAGAGTTAGGGTTCACAATCTCTCCGACGGCTGCCAGCTCGTCTCTAATCTGAGTGTAGCGACCAAGGAATGAAGTTACCGACTCATCCTTGAGCATGTGAATGCCCCTAAGTCGGTCATAAAGGACCATGATACGGTTCTCATTGGAGCTCTCATACAACTTGCAAAGAGATGCCCACATCTCGAATGCACAAGTCTTTCCCGTCAAATGTGGTATGATATGGTCACGAACTGCGTCACAAATGGTTCTCTTCGCCTTGTTGTTCCTTTTCCTGAACTCTGCCACCAAGACGGGAGCAATGACAAGAATGGGGGGAACAGCAGCCTCAACTATGTCCCATAGCTCGAGGTCCTCTAAGACGAAGACCATCCTCGCCTTCCAAGGCGACCAATTGCTAGCCCCTGCTAGTATGTCCTCAACTCGCATCAGAGATGCTGACATGTCTGCCAAATTGCACTCCCAATTGATGCTCACACTGCCAAGGAAAACACTATCTCACTCCTGTCAACACAGGTGTGAAAAGAGACAAGTGTAATCTGACCTCACTCCTAACAAAATAGGTGTGAAAAGAGGTCAAGTCAAATCAACCTCACTCCTACTGCGTAGGTGTGAAAAGAGACTGATGACAAGTGTCAAAACTGCCCAACTGTCCTCTACAAATATCTGCCCTCTAACAACCACTGAATGAGTCAATGGTTGTCCACAAAAATTACACCAAGAAGATGTATATGACAGCCAACAAAATGTTGTCCCAGCTGCTCAAAATTTCAGCCAACTCAGCTCTGATACCATGAAGATTTGCAAGTCCTATCAAGCTTGCCTACTAGGTCTGTCTTTGACCACAGTTAGGCTCTAAGTTTCAACTGTTATGTTTAGGACAGCCAATAGTCCAAGAACTTCTTGTTGATTTGTTATGGTTGTATTTGCAATTTTAGGTGCTCTAACATGTAGTTTTAGTAACCAGAAGTTACCACATGCATACTAAAATAAATACAACACACCTAAAGATCTTTACAGCTGAAAATAAGCAAATCTAAGAGACTAACACATGCATTTTTGTACACAAA
The DNA here is from genome assembly GCA_010110895.2 of Picea sitchensis. Classification (NCBI taxonomy): domain Eukaryota; kingdom Viridiplantae; phylum Streptophyta; class Pinopsida; order Pinales; family Pinaceae; genus Picea; species Picea sitchensis. Next base: position 229,495 of record SNQJ01S0001149.1, on the reverse strand, counting down.
TATTTTTGGTCAACATGACCCTGCATAAAAAAACCCCGGGGAAAACCAGTTTGGGATATATGTCTATATATGAGGAAAGCAGAAGGTGGAATACAGCAAGTACAAAATATAGAGGAACCTGATACAATAGCAGTTCGTTCTGAGCTGAAACACAAGTCCAAAACCTCCAAGTGCGCCTTAGGAAGGTGTGCCCCACATACAAGCTCTCAAATCCACTGAAACTACTCCGACTGCAAACTGTGAGCTCAGATCTGGAAACCCCTCCACAGGAATGAAGCTCTACTAGATGGCCTCCCTCTGAAATTGATCTCACTGCACTCTAATGGTTGGAAGTCCTCCCCACAACTGATGCACCCTCACAAGCAAGTGCGCCCTCCACAGAAGTGAAACCTCCCTGGTAAATAAATCAAGCTAGATGTTGGTAGCCTCCCTCCATGAAAGCTAGCGCCCAAGCTCAAGCAACCTCATGCAACAAACCTCATCCTCAACTTCCAAGTCTTCCTCTCACAATGAACAAATGAAGAATAATCCTCTTCTTCACCCTTTGCACCCCTCTTGAACATGCATAAGGAAACCTAAGCTATGAATGGTGGAGATCATCGCATCTCCCATCTAATCAATGGTTGAGATCTCCCCAAATAAGTCAATAACTCACTTTGGGTTAAGTTTCCTAAGTTCACTTTATGTCCCTAATTCACCCACTTTGTGAATTAATAGTCATTTTAGGCATAAATGACTAAATTTCACTTTTGACTTAAAACTCCTAAGTCAAAGTGAAATTAGACAAAAGTACAAGGTACAAAGTGTATAGTCTACCCCACATGTGCTAAGGAGAGTACAAACACATGGGGAACACCTCCCAAGGTACAAAACTCAACAATATTTTGTTTTAGATTTAATTATTTATCATTGAAATAAATCTTTTCATTTGTGGTCAATCATCTTAAGATTTACTTTCTTGAGCTCTCATAATCATTACATAGTTTAGGGATAATCCCCTTGGCCTCTAGGGAGTCGGCCAAAAGTGAAGAGGAGATTGTATTAAGGTGACAATGATACCTCTCCTAATAGTTACCTCAAGGTTGCATCTGTAGATTGGGATTTTTCCACTTACATGCGAGTTGAAGAGGTAACGAGATGAAAACTCTAGGATGGACAAGAAGCATGTTAGAAAAAAGTTCATTAGATCATTGTATCTTGTTGGTGAACATGTTATGAGTCTTTGTACTTGTGTTGTGCAAGGGAGGAGGGAACTGGGGTTTGTGAGGGGGAAAACCTAAAGTAGACTTTAAGTGCTAGGGTTGATGTCCTTGTGTGAGAAGGACCTGTAGTTTGTGGCAAAGAAACCCTACAAACTTGGAGTGCATTCCTTGGAGGGCTTGTGCGAAACAAGCTTGGAGAAAGATCAAGGGTATGTTGGGTAGGTGTTATATTATTTGCATGTGTGTGGGGGGTTGCATCTGACGATCCCATCACCTGTCGCTCTTTGTGGGCATGTGTGTCAGGCATTGCCCGAGGGGGGGGGGCAGGATTGACCCCCCTCGTTACGCAAAGTGTTTTGCTTTGGGCCCTAGCCGGGAGCTAACGGCGTTCAAAGCAGCGCCCCGAATTTTGTTTTGGCAGTTTTTGCTATTTTAGCGTTTTTCGCTATTTTTAGCATTTTCTAAATTAATCCCGTATTAAGGGATTAGGGTTTTGGTAGTTGTGGAATACCTAAAATATCATATATATTGTATTGTGAATGGTGAAATTAATACAATGAAGAGTTGAGAGGTGTGGCACCAAGGAAGGTTGGTTTTCTCCCAATTAAGGGTTTCCAGCATAAATCTTTGTGTACTATGTGTATGAGCCATTGATTAATTTTTGTCTTGCTTAAGAATCTATATGCATTGCTTTACTTCACAAGTTTAAAACTTACATGTGGTATCAAAGCACATTTTTGGCTTCAAGGGGATGCTTTGTTGTTGAGGGTTTGGCTTGATCTTGATAGATCAAGTTTATCTTAGGTCTGTGATGAACCTGGGTTCAGTGGGAGCTTTGTAGTGGCGATTCGTGCGTTGAAAGTAAATGGCGAGCAATTCTAGAATCGAGATCAGAAGTTTATCGGTCAAAACTTTGAGCTATGGAAGCTCAAGATGGAGGAACTTCTTCTAGACAAAGAACAATGGACCGTTGTGAATCCTAGTACACAACCTACTGGTACACAGCCTATTGGTACACAGCCTATTGGTACACAAACTACTAGTACACAATCTACTGGTACACAAACTACTAGTACTCAATCTACTGGTATGTCGAAAGAAGATTGGGAGAAGTTGGATAGAAGAGAAAGGAGTACGATTCAACATTGCCTAGCAAATTCGATGTTACTAAACGTGTCTGGAGAATCTATAGCCAAGGAATTAAGGGAAAAGTTGGGGTATTTGTATCAGTGAAAGTCCCTAGTAAACAAGTTGTTTCTTAAAAAGAAGTTGTAGCATCTTAGGATGGAAGATGGAGATTCTTTGACAGAGCATCTAAATGCCTTCAATACTCTGGTAAGTCAACTTGTCTCTGTTAATATTACGCTTGCAAAAGAAGATAAGTGTATTACTTTGTTATGTTCTTTTCCAGACTCTTGAGATAATCTGGTTGTAGCAATTTGTAGTACCACTCAAACTGCATTGAAGTATGAGGATGTAGTTTCATCCTTGTTATCGGAAGAGATGAGGTGTAAAAGCATGGATAGCATAGCACAGATGCTTATCTGAAAGAGGTCGTCCCAAAGATAGGAATACAAATAAATCTTCAGGGGGGGATCTAAATCTAAGGTAGATCTAAATCCCCAGGAAAATCTTTGAGGAAATGTTGGAAATATGGTAAAGTTGGGCATTATAAGAAAGATTGCAGGTCTAAGAATGTTGATAAAGCAAAGGAATCGGATGATGCCTCTTCCACAGAGGTGAAAAAATCCATAGAAGGTGATGTTTACCTGACATCTACAGGTACACATGCAGATCACGATGTATGGTTGATCGACTCAGGTGCATCATTTCATATGACTCCTCACTGGGAGTGGTTCAATGAATATGAAAACATATGACTCCTCACTGGGAGTGGTTCAATGAATATGAAAAGTATGATGGTGGTGATGTCTTCCTAGGAAATGACTCTACAGCCAGAATCATTGGACGTGGAAGGGTTAAGTTGTTGTTGAAAGATGGAAGGATTATAACTCTCCCTGGAGTTCTGCATATTCCAGATCTAGCCAGGAGCCTAATATATCTAAGTAAGTTGGATGACGCAGGTGTGGACGTTGTATTGGGAAAGGGCACTTACAAGATGGTACGAGGAGCAATGGTGTTGATGAGGGGAGTTCGATGTGGAACTTAGTACAAGTTACTGGGAAGCACTTATACTGATGGGTGTAACAATTCTATTATCCCTGAGCAAAGAAATAAGGAAGATAGGATCCATACAATCCCTTGAAAGAAGACCAAGTTGTGGCATCAAAGATTGGGACATATTGGAGAAAAGGGCCTTTGAACACTACACAGTAAAGGCATGGTTAAATGTATGTCTAATTGTGTTAATGTTTATGCCATTATTATAGTTCTTTGCATTTCATAAGATAAGAGCATAATAAGAACAAGATCACTGAGAAATACACATCCACAAGAGACACAGCATTTATCCTGGGAAACCCTCTAGGGGAAGAAAACCCAGC
>SNQJ01S0001149.1:194925-219621 GCA_010110895.2 Picea sitchensis | reverse complement strand
CTAGGAGTAAGCCTAGAAGGAAGAGGTTCTAGTCAAGGTGACAGTGTGGACTAAGAACCTAGGCATTGTGCCTCCAAGGACACACTAAGTGAGCAGGACTTAGCTCACGTTAGCAAGTGTGTATTAGGACGGCAACACCCCCAAGATCCTTGATTCTGTTGACTTGTATCCAACTTGTTTGGAACTTTGTTATTTCTACAACTTTGGGTAATGAAGGTCAAATCAGCATCTTTTTGCTTACCAAGAAAAACCAGAGTGCTTGGGTGGCTAGCCCACAAAAAGTGCTTAGCAATTAAAGATATGCTGCATCACTCCAATATTACAGATGGTTGTTGTATGAGCCACAAAGCTCTAGGGCCGTCTAGGTCTGGGCAGTCATCAAGTACACAATTCACTTGCTCTCCCCCTTCATTGGAAAAGGGTCCTTTTGTGGGACAAATGGTTGGTCTGAAAGGCAAGAAGCATTGGGACATCATCGCAGTGACAGACATTTACTTTCCATGGAAAAGCAATGCCATGCAACCTTTGAAGGGAAGACTAATCCGTATCATTTAGGAGAAGTCGCAACTTTTAGATCAGGATTGGTTGTTCAGATCTCATCCAAGATTGCCAATTTTAGGAAAGCTGTAGATTCTCTTAAGATTGAAGCCAAATCTGACATGCTAGCTCTCCTCACCTATGAAGGAGGAGTAACCTATGTACTCTCACCTTGACTCCATGATGTACAATCCTTGGTGTATTCTTTATTGTTCAATAATGAAATATTATATGCGTTTTCCCAAAGACAAGAACAAAACGACAATGTAAAATGAAAATGATAACAAAACAAATAAAAGACAGCTAGTAAAAGCAATCAGAAAAATAACATAAATCTCAACTACCAAATTGTTTCAGAAACAAAGGATGAAGAGTATAGCAATCCTAAAAGTGAAGGAAAAAAACAGGATAACCCTATTAGATATTAGGGATATAACAGATTGCTTTTCCCAAATATGTAACAAGAATACAAAAGTGGAGACTTATCCTGCCCCTGATTTGCGAGCAATTAACAACCTTTCCCACTTTAATACAGATATCTGCTACATAACATACCTGTATGTTAGTAAGGTGATTCTGGTGTTCAGCAAGAGTGGCCTGCAAAGCTTCAACATGCCCATTACCTACAAAATCTGGTGTGCTTTTCAAAAGCTGTGGGCCTGCTCCATCACTTGATCTGGCCTACAAAACCCACATTGTATTATCAACAAAAATAAGAAATTTGAAATTACTGATAAGTGAGATTAGAAAGAAATTTAACTAAGTCAGAGCTTTTCTCCTCTAATTCTTAAAACTTTGACCTGTGTCAATTTAAAAAACTTTCTAAATATTTTCATCAGAAATATATTGCGGTAATGAAATAGGAAATAGAAAAACCATTGCCAGGTTTGAAGGCCTTCTTGGATATTGAATATGTATGTTAAGACAGCACTAAGTTGATTTATTAAAAATATTCCATAAAAATCCTAGACTTTATTAGACAAGTATCTTCAGCAAATCAGTACTAGTACCTACGTACTATTCCAGTGCCAAAGGCAAAATAGCCAGACAAAAACAGGCCAATACTTATGCAGGATGCTGAAAATGGGTGGAAAATACATAGAATAAGGAGATTGCTGTCATTACGATCAGTTCTAATAATCACAGAAACAGAGCTCTTTATGGTTCTGCGAGTACTGCCGAGTTGACTCTGCTCTGAGCTGGCAAGCTGAGTCAAAACTCCGACTAAACTCCTGGTCAAAATTGGTCAGGCTCAGTTTTGGACAATAAGTTCGCTGAGTTTTGCTTAGTTTATGTTCCCTGATTTTTTAATAAGCCGAATTATCACCGTGTTTTGTGGAGTTGTAGATTTGAATCCCCACTTTGAGTGTGCCAAGTCTGAGTCTCAGGCTTCAGCCTATGTCTACATTCTAGCATGGATTATGTACATTGAAATTTATGGACAGCCAACCATTCCAGAATGTGGAAAATCGGGAGATTCTACAAAGCACACCTTCAAATATTTAATCATCTTTATCCCAGAAGTAAGAATTATCTTGATGATCTGCCCCTGGGCCTTTGTCTGTGACCCTACTTACTATTCTAATCAAGCATTACTCTTTTTTGTTGTGACTTCCAACTGCTCCCCAAGTAATAAAGAAATTATAGGTCTTTGCACAGATCTCATAGCTCCCTTCTTAATATTCAACTAGAACTTAAATTCAAAATCATATTAAATATATATAAGATACTAAGATACTAAACAATAGTATCTGCAAACTTCTAAGAGTATGCAGGGCTAAACAATAAACTTTGTGAAAATCAGGTACCAGTCTGACAGCCTGTTTATGGATTCGTTGTAAAGCATGAGTCCAACGCCTAAGAATTTCAGCCACATCAACTGACAAGGATTTTCCAGTTCTGTCATCAACTCTATTGTTATTTTCTTCACCCCCTTGTGCTTCCATGTGTCTTAAAGATCTATCCTGTTTATCCCGAAAGCCATCCTGCATAGGTCCAATATGCTGTAAAATTTCTTCAACATTCTTACGTCTATGGTTTAGATCTTCTGTATGAGAGGATACTGAGTCAGCTGGAAGTGCATTGGAACCGTTGTCAATAGCTGCACGTAAAGCGGATCCTGAAATACGATACCTGCACTTCACATTGAACCATGAAAACACTTATTAGCTCTGGTTACGAGAGGGATGTATGTCTATTATGCCAGCAAGAACAGCATTACCTATGTTCACGATGTGCTATCAAGTCCTCTATGGGTCCAGAAGCTAACTCCTCATGCTGGGCTGTAGAAGTCAATGAGATTATCATTAGACAGAATTTTCTTTTTTGACATGTTTCACTTAATCTTGATCAAAAAGCAGGACAAAATATCAAACAGTCATAGAAAAGCATCAACCCAAAGGTTCAAAAACTGCATAGATTCTATAGTACAGTACAAGAATATGGGAATTCATAAGCATACAACATGTGAGCTAGAAGATAGCAATGATGGAGCAAGAAGTCAAAATTAATGTGAAAAATTTACTCACTGGCCTCTATTTTAGTTTTTTCCCATTCAAGATATTTCTTAAGAATCTTTGGAGCACCTTGACAAGTATTATCAAAATAAATCATCCCACGTGATTTGGAGATGAAACTCTTCCATAAGAATATATGAATTGTTGGAATGATGGCAATCTTCACATGTGATCATTAATTGTTTCACTAGGTTATGGCTTAAAAGCCAACCTGGTCAACATTATTTTACATTACTTCGAGTGACTAAGGTCATCCTAAGCATTTATTGAAGATTTTCCAGGTCCTATCAAGCTGCCAACTACATCTGTCTTTGACCTCAAGTTCGCTCTAAGTTTCAACTGTCAATGAAGGTTTTGCTGCTGTTTTAGGACAGCCAACAGTTCAAGAACTTCTTGCTGATTTGTTACGGTTACATTCACAATTTTAGCTGCTCTAGCATGTAGTTTTAGTCACCAAGGGTTAGCACATGCATACTAAAATAAATGTAACACACCTAGAGATCTTTACAGCTGAAAATAAAGCAGTTCTAAACTCTAACACACATGAAAATGTGTAGAAAAACCAGGTCCTATCAGCAAGACTTCTTGGTCTGTCTTTGACCAAGCAAAGTCACTAAGTTTCTGCTGTCATAAAATGTTTTATTGCTGTTTTATAACAGCCATCTGAAAGTTTGTTTGCTGATGTGTTATGGTTGTATAACAACAGCCATCTGAAAGTTTTGTTTCATGATGTGTTATGGTTGTTGTTCTGATTGGGGTGCCCTTTGCAAGTAGTTTTATGTTAGATAATTCTTACATATACTTCCCAATAAACAACAACACACTCCATTCACCTTTTAAATGCTAGCCATGACAGAAATAAGAGCTTCCTAACAAGAATCCAAATGCATAGACATTGTGTATTTTTCTGGTCTAAGACCTCGATAAAACTCTGGGAAACCAGCTAAATACAGGATGTGGTATATCTCGCACTCAAAGATCTAAAGCAGAATACACAAGAAATAATGAACTCGGGTACAATAGCAACCTTTATGGTAGCCATTAAGTCTGGATGAAGAAGGCCAAAAATGTGTTTCTAACCGGCCAGACTGTTTCAAAATGCAACTCTAGAGTCAGATGTCAATCCCTCCACAGAATACCGCCGCTTGGATCAATCTGGTGAATCAATTCTCTCACCATGAAGTTAGAACTCACCTTAAGAAGAAACTGGTTCAGTTAGTGATGGTGCGCTCTCCTCCAAGATGAAAGCTCCAGAAATAATAGAAGATGAAAGCTCCTGCTGCCCATACACAAAGCTAGCTCCTCCTCCCCAAGATCTCCATGCATCAAACCTGTCCCCATAGCTCCAAAGCTCCTCTCAACAAGTAAAAGCCTCATGAAGATATGCACCCCTCCTTTGGCCATTTCCCCCCTTTAGGCACCAAAAATCAAACCTAAGATCCAAGGGATGAGATCATCCCAATCAAGGGTTGAGATCACCCAAAGAATGTGACCTCATAACCCATTTTTGGGTTAAGTTTCCTAAGTCACTTTATTTCCCATCCAAAATCACAAAAAGTGTGATTTAATGCTTACTTTACCAAAGTGTATTATTTTGTGAACTTTAACCAAAGTCAAGTACAAAATAGAACATAAAGTACATAGGACAAAGGCAAATGTCTCTCCCACATGTGCTAAGAAGGGATAACACATGGGGAACACCTCCCAAGGTACACAAATCAACAAAATGTACACAGGTATTTTTGGTCAACATGACCCTAGATAAAACACCCCCGGGGAAAACCAATTTGGAATATATGTCTATATATGAGGAGAATAGATGGTGGAATACAGCAAGTACAAAATATAGATGAACCTGTTACAATAGTAGCTTGATCCAAGCTGAAATACAAGTCCAAAAGAAGGAAGAGCGCCCTAGGATGGTGCACCCCTCACAAATGCTACCAAGACCACTAAAATGAAGCCAGATGCCAACTGGAATCTCTGATCTAGAAACCCCTCCATAGCACTCTGATACTGATGAGCAGCCTCCCTCTGAAACAGACCTCACTGCAAACTGAGCTCTCTAAGACCTCCCCACTGCTGATGCACCCTCCTCCTCAAGTGCGCCCTCCTCAGATGTAGAAGCTCCCCACTAAATAAACTAGGCACTAAGCCTGCTGGCTCTCTCCATGCAAAGAGGCGCCCAATATTTCCTCTCCCAATGTTTGAAACCTCATCCTCTTGCTCTCTCTCAAACTCGAGGAGTGAACAAATGAGTGAATGGTCTCTCCTTGGCCTCTTGCGCCCTCCTTTAGGATGCATAAGGAAACCTAAAAGATGGGTGGATGAGATCATCTCATCTCATCCCTAATCAATGGTTGAGATAAACTCATCTAAATCTCAAACCAAATCCCACTTTACTTAAGTTTCCATAGTTTCACTTTATGTCTATTAATTCACTCACTTTGTGAATTAATTGTCACTTTAAGCTAAAAAGACCAAATTTCACTTTTGACTTAATCTCCTAAGTCAAAGTGAAATTAGACATAAAGTACATAGTACAAGGTACAAAGTACTTTCCTCATGTGTTTAGAAGCTCACAAACACAAGGGGACCACTTTCCAAGGTACCCAAATCTCAACACTCCCTCTTATTGAGGAAAGTGCACGTCACCACCAATATCATCCCTATAGTGGACATGGTTGCCTCCTAGCATATACTCGGTGAGTATGGTTGTACCCTGATCACTGAAAGTAGTCAACACAGATCTGCTCAATCTGTGTGATCTATAGATGGAAATGTCTCTCCACATATCCAAGATCACCTAGATCTTGGCATCACACCAAAGATCTCCACCTTGGTCACCCACCAAGGATTTCTACCTCCTGGCATCTCGCCAACGGTCACTAGTCTTGGCATTTCACCAAGAGTCACTCTCTTGGCATCTCACCAAGAATCTCCCCCTCTTGGTATCTCACCAAGAGTACCAGGATCTCGACATCTCACTAAGATCCTCAACTTCGCCTCTCACCAAGTAGCTTCCACCTGAAGTGGATCCAGAACATGATCTGCCCGTCTCTGTAGCCAAGTGAGGCTCAAGCCTCCGTGGTGCCTTGTCGCTCCTCCTCATCAATCTCTAATGCTCTGAAGTTGTAGCACCAACTCTCTGTCTGCTCGACAACTCTAAAACTAACGCTATTCTGGGTGGACTAGTCACCCACGCTAATGGTGTCCAATGAAATTAAGTCTGATCTCCCTCTGAATCACTGTTATGAGTCAGTCGATCCTCCTCAACTCTATCTCCCCATCTAATGTTGGATGGTGTAACAGCAGACAAAGTAGTCACGAATGCACACTCTCTCGCAAACTTCTCATTGAATTCTATCTCCTTTGTTGTTGCTGCTGACACATCCTCCTGCTTCTTCTTCTTCTTGGGACACTATCCTGCATAGTGACCCATCTCTCCACAAGCAAAGCATCTCACGGTACTCATGTCTCTCTCCGTCCCACTGCTGCTCTCTCCTCCCTGTGGTGGGGCCCCAAACATTTGACCCCCTCCCCGACCGATCTTCTTCTTGCTCTTTGTCCAAAGAGCAAGGTCCTCATCACCTTGACCTGACTGTTGTTGTTGTTGTCCAAAGGCCTCTGCTACAAGTCTAGTCTCCTCCTGGATGAAGTCATCCCACATCCTCTCCCATGTAGGCATAACCTCCTTGGCAATAATGTCGCGAACGAATGGACCCCAAGGTTTGGTAAAGTTGTTCAAAGTTGTCCTCACCATAGAGTTGGGGTTCACCACCTCTCCGACAGCTCCAAGCTCGTCTCTGATCTGAGTGTATCTACCAAGGAAGAAGTAATCGACTCATCCTCGAGCATGCGAATGCCCCTCAATCGATCATGAAGAACCAACTTTCGGTTCTTATTAGAGATCTCATACAACTTGCATAGAGATGCCCACATCTCATATGCATAAGTCTTCCCAGTCAAGTGGGGAATGATATGATCCCGCACTGCATCACAAATGGTCCTCTTTGCCTTATTGTTCCTCTTCTTGAACTCTGCCACCAATATGGGAGTAGTAACAGGAATAACAGGAACAAGCGCCTCAACTATGTCCCATAGTTCGAGGTCCTCTAAGACAAAGATGATCCTCGCCTTCCAAGGTGACCAATTGCTAGCCCCAGCTAGCATGTCCTCCATACGCATCTGGGATGCTGACATGTCTGCCAAACTACACTCCAACTGATGCTCAAACTGCAAACATTGCCTCACACCTGTCAACACAGGTGTGAAAAGAGGCAAGCGATCTCCAACCTCACTCCTAGCAATATAGGTGTGAAAAGAGGCCGTGAAATACAGCCTCACTCCTATCCCCTTATGTGTGAAAAGAGGCTATCCAAATTGTGCACAAACTGCTCTACAATCTTCTTAAAAATTCTGCCCACAAGCAGCCACTAAAAACTGTCAATGGTTGTCCCCAAAATCTGCCAAGAAGATGTCTCAAACAGCCCACTCATATGCTGTCGAAACTACTCAAAACTCAGCCACCTCAGCTCTGATACCATGAAGATTTTCCAGGTCCTATCAAGTTGCCAACTAGGTCTGTCTTTGACCTCAAGTTGGCTCTAAGTTTCAACTATCAATGAAGGTTTTGTTGTTGTTTTAGGACAGCCAACAGTTCAGGAACTTCTTGCTGATTTGTTACAGTTACATTCACAATTTTAGGTGCTCTAGCATGTAGTTTTAGTCACCAAGGGTTAGCACATGCATACTAAAATAAATGTAACACACCTAGAGATCTTTACATCTGAAAATAAAGCAGTTCTAAAATCTAACACACATGAAAATGTACATAGGTATTTTTGGTCAACGTGACCCTAGATAAAACCCCCTCGAGGAAACCCAATTTAGAATATATGTCTATATATATATGAGGTGAATAGATGGTGGAATACAGCAAATACAAAATATAGATGAACCTGTTACAATGGAAGCTTAATCCAAGCTAAAATACAAGTCCAAAAGAAGGAAGAACGCCCTAGGATGGTGCGCCCCTCAGAAACGCTGCCAAGACCACTAAAATGAAGCTAGATGCCAACTAGAAGCTCCGATCTAGAAACCCCTCCTACTTTGATACTGATGAGTAGCCTCCCTCTGAAACAGACCTCACTGCAAACTGAGCTCTCTAAGACCTCCCCACTACTGATGTGCCCTCCTTCTCAAGTGCACCCTCCTTAGATGTAGAAGCTCCCCACTAAATAAACTGGGCACTAAGCTTGTTGGCTCTCTCCATGCAAGGATGCGCCCAAGCTTTCCTCTCCCAATGCCTGAAACCTCATCCTCTTGCTCTCTCTCAAACTCAAGGAGTGAACAAATGAGTGAATGGCCTCTCCTTGGCCTCTTGCGCCCTCCTTTAGGATGCATAAGGAAACCTAAAAGATGGGTGGATGAGATCATCTCACCTCATCCCTAATCAATGGTTGAGATCAACTCATCTAAATCTCAAACCAAAACCCACTTTACTTAAGTTTCCATAGTTTCACTTTATGTCTATTAATTCACCCACTTTGTGAATTAATTGTCACTTTAGGCTAAAAAGACCAAATTTCACTTTTGACTTAAATCTCCTAAGTCAAAGTGAAATTAGACATAAAGTACATAGTACAAGGTACAAAGTACTTTCCTCATGTGTTTAGAAGCTCACAAACACAAGGGGACCACTTTCCAAGGTACCCAAATCTCAACATTTATGTGGGCCCATGACCCCTTCATGGAGGGAGATGAACCACCTCATGAGTTGCTTATAAATGCACAACTCATGCCTCATTTGTAACATTGTCTTGTATTGATCTTGTGATTGATTCTTTAGCCTACAAACACCATATCTCCCTTGTTCATGGGTTCTCTCTCTCTCTCTCTCTCTCTCTCTCTCTCGTGCTCATCTAGATTGGATTCACTAGGATATCTACACTATCTAGATTGAATTCACTAGCTTCACTCATCAATTTTGGCACTTTTTGGAGTGCCTAACCCAACCCCTTGTCAAGTTCATCTACCATGAGCCTAAGAGAAACTTTCAATTGTGTCCCAAAATCCAATAGGCGGACACTTCGGCTCCTCAAGCCCCTAAGTCAATCCAACTCCAACAATTAGCTAGGATGGTTGAACTACGGTAACAAGAAAGGGAAGTAACATGGGAAAGAAACCTCAATCCATCCCACAACAAAACACCATCCACCTCATGCCCTATGAACTCAACCTAATGAGTAATCGTTGCCCCCCAAAGCTCTCAAGGTACTCCTTAGAATTCCCATCCAAGAGGAGGAGCTCTTAGATGTACATGATTGTCACCACCTCTAGGGAACATGAGTAGCCAAGATCAAACACGAGACGGCAAAGGTCCTCTACAAAAAACCTAGAACCCTGGAACAACATTTTCTCACTAAAGTCTCAAATCCTTTTGAGCTTTTGGAACAAGAGGATGATATAGAGATCAAGGATGGAGTCAAAGTCAAGGAACGCATTTCCCTCTCCCCTATGAAATGAAAGTTTTCTCATGGAATGTGAGGGTTCTTTCCTACCCTAGTTGCAAAGGCACAATCAAAAGGCATTGTCAATCACTTAAAGATTTAAAACTTGCATGTCTAAAAGAAGTTAAGATTTGTAGTTTTCTTCTTAGAATGGCCCTAAATTTATATGGCCTAGTTTGCTTGCCTATATGTCTAATCATGAAAATAGGAAGGGTGGGTCCAACTCTTGCTACCTATGTCGCGGAAAGGGGAGTCGACCCAAGTCATAGACTTCCAATTTTCAAGGTTGTGTTGCAGTGTGGGACATGCTATCCAACCCCAAGTCAACAAGGGATACAACTTCCTAGCTCTATTCAAGAAGCAGTGATTCTAGCACCATTTCTAGGACATATCATCCAATGGACTCTATCAACCGACCTACAATGCTTTACGGATAAGATGTTTGGGGCCCAAGGTTAATGGAACCAAATTAGGCCACGATTGAGCAAGTTCAAACCAAAGTTGTCAAACTTAAATTCAGCAGAGACTTAGTTGGCTTGGGACTCAGCAAGACTCAGCGATAACGAAAAGACTCAAAAAAATTCAAATTTATACTAATGACATTTCTAATCCATATAAGTTATAAAACCACAGTCTATGCAATAACTCATAAAATCATCTCATAGAATATGATAATACAACATTTGTCGCTTAATATTTGTATGCAAAATAGTGAACTGGAAGATGAATCCATGATCAAATTCACAAATAGTACCAAGTTCAATTACATAATTCATAGTCTCATAATAACGAGACCTGAAGGATAAGAGCCTGAGACTTCCTTCAGACAACTCCTTGAACTCCTTCAAATAGTAGCCTCCTTCAAACAACAGTTAGTGATGAATTAAAGTCTCCTTCTCACAGCAGCCAGTGATCATTGATGATGATGAAGCCTCATTCAATCACCCTCCTAAATGATGATGAACTCAACCTCCTCACAGTGACAGTGCACAACACTCTTCTAAGGATGAAATGGCTCTTGAAGATCTATGGAAGGAGAAAGAATGAGGGGAGAAATGTCTTAGTAAAGGATTCTACCCTCTCAAACGCTTCATTTCCCTCCTATAACTCCCAACAAAACAAGTTTGACAAGTCAAATCGCACATGTGGACTTCTTCCTAGTCGTTGAGTCAGACTCACGAGTCTGGCGAGTCTACCGAATCTCAAGCAAGTCAACCAAGTGGTAAGTTTCCCAGACAAGTCTTAGGCAAGTACTCAACCTAGTGATGACTTGACAAGACTCGCCCAAACTCACGAGTCTGGGCTAAGATTGACGACACTAGTTCAAACCCTTCTCCTCAAGTGCATCATAAGATGCAAGCAAACAATTTCCAAGTCTATCATTCAGGCAAAGTTCAGACCATGCCCTTTCCCTCTAGAGACTGTGTTCAATCTAGTTTCAATTTTTTTATAAAAACCGCATTCATAGTTTCACTGACTCAGCTACTAGTTGAGATTGATATGCATATCTTACATACTTCTCTTCAAATTCCATCTCTTTAGGTAGCCCTTCTAAGCACACCCGTTGTTGCTTATCAGGGTTTTTTGTCCCACTAGAACCAATGGGGATTCTCTGGAGGTGACAAGAGTGATGTATGTCCCAAGGTTGAAGTTGCTCTCAGTATCAGCCTTGGAGGACATGAGGTATGCAGTTATGTTCGAGGATGGACATGTACTCATACGTTCAGAAAGAGCAGATACCTAGGATGCAGCAGTGAGGCTTGGCCTCATAGAGGGTATGATATACAGGTTGTTGGGATAGCTTGTGTGGGTCCAAGGGGATCTTGGATCGTAGATCAGATCAGAGTGCAGCAGAGGTAGCTGGGGTGTCTTCCAGTTCAGAGGGAGAAGCTACAACAGTAGCAGATTTGATGGGGTTAGAGATTGATCCAGGAGGAGGTTCCTCCAAAAGTATATTCCTCGCTAAGAGGGAGTGTTAGCTTTTGGGGTAGCTCGGATAGGTACTTTTGCATTGGCAGTGCCTAGTATGCGTAGGTGTCTGAGCGACACTCTTTATAGTGGCTTTTATGTAATGACTAAAGTGACTTTTGTAAGGTTGAGTGACTTAAGTGATTTAAGTTGTCCCTACGAAAGATTAAGTCGTGATCGTTGGATCGTGAGATCCAAGATCTAATCTTCTCCATTGAGATATAGGGTTAGGGTTTTAGTCATTAGGGGATTATAAAAGCGGATCTAAGGAGAGCGAGGGGCACACAATGGGTGCATAGGAGCAAGAGAGAGCCTTTCTCATGTACTTGAGTCTGAGCGGGCAGGGCTGAGGAAGTGTGCAGGGGGCAGCTAGGGTGATAGCATCCAGGTGGGCTAGGCTATCAGCTACAGCATTGTGATCCTTTGATGGGCCATTATCCTAGGACGAGAGCCCAAGAATTTTAGCAATAAAATCATACTAAGAATTGGTTTTCCCGCAAGGATTTTTCCAGGGGTGTTTACCCAAATCTCATGTGCAATGTGTGTCTGGTTTTTGTGTTAATGCTTTCGCTTATAATTTTTGTTGAGTAACCTAGTTGTGCTTTAGTTCAGTAAATTTATTTTGCTCGGAAGTAACTGTTGTGTGCTAGCTTAGCAGATTTCAATAGTGTGGAGACAAACCCTCAATTTCACATTTAATAATTTTCAAATATATTGCATGGGCCCATATTCCAAAATAAAAGTGAAACAAATTGGAGCCTAAAAGTTATCGATGCATCTTGGTGGGCTACAACAAATTTTCCAAAGCATATATTCTTCATGATCCTTCCACTCACAAGGTGATTGAACATAGATATGTTATCATTGATGAAGTTCCTACTCACAATCATCGAGATTTTTTCCATTGCTTATAACAAATGATTCACCTATAGATGGTTCTCAACATGTTTTAGAAGATCTCTCTCCTTCGCTTTATGATGTTGATCCTCCTCTTAATCCTACGAGTGTTTACTCAAGCACTCCTATAGTGACTGGGAAAACAAATGTTGATGAGAAGGACCTTATCCATGACAAGTATAAATCCCATCCTTTAGAAGTCTCTTTTTCTATATTGAATGCTCCCTCCAACACGCCTCTTACAGTAGTCGAGTAGCTCATTAATGTTGAAGAAGGGCTCTCTTCCAATTCATCTGATCCAACTCCTCTTCCTCTGGTTAGGTCAAATCATACACCCAAGTGGGCCATACCCACACTTTTAGACGTTGTCGATTTTCTTGCACTACAAGGCAAATTGGAGCATCATCAAAAACCTCCTATACCATGGGCTCTTCTCACCAAGGTATGCTAACGAAATTCCCACTACTTCTAATTAGGGCAAAGAATACCTTGAAAGGGAGCCAACCATGTCTATTGAGTATGACGCTCTGATAAAGAATCAAACTTGGGAATTGGTCCCCTTACCCAAGGGTAAGAATATCGTTGGTCCTAAATGGGTCTATAAGACCAAGTTTGGTGATGATGCACAAATTGAAAAGCATAAAGCTAAATCATTGCTAAGGGATTTTTGGAAAAAGGAGGGCATTGACAACACTAAGATCTTTGCCCCTTTTAATAGGATGGGCTCAATTCGAATGATATTACATATGTTTGCTTCACTAAATTAGGAGGTTCATCAAATGGATGTCAACGTGTCTTTCTTCATGGAGATGTTAAAGAAGAGATCTATATGCAATGACCACCAAGAATTAATCAAGATGGGCCTACACCATCAATTTGCAAACACAAGAAGTATTTATATGGACTAAACCAAGCGCATCCATACCTTCTTTCTCGGTGGTCAAATCTCTCACCACAAGGTTGTGTATGACTTCTATATTCGCCATGAGGATTGTCAGATCCTCGTTATTGTGTTTTATGTTGATGATTTCAATATAATTCACAACTTGCCTTTCCTGATTCAATAAATGAAGCTACCATTTTGGGACTCTTTTGAGATGATTGATCTAGGCCTACTCCACTACTTTCAAGTTTCTAGGCCTCCAGATCACTCAAGCCTCCTCATGGATATCACTCTCGCAACCTCAGTATACACTGGATTTTTTGCAACACTTCAAGATAGAGGATTGCAAGCTTGTCCACACCCCTCTTGCTTTTGGGATGAAATCTCATTCCAATTGTTTGTCTCCCTTAGTTGATGTTACTGTATATCGATCTTTAGTAGGTAGTCTAGTCTACCTTACTCATACTCAATCAAACATAGCCTTCATTGTCAATGTGTGCACGAAATATATGCAGGAGCATGTGCATCAAATATATACAGACTCTGGGTTTTGTTACCTCATGGAGAGGTACCCTATGATTTTTCACTTGGCTACACCATTGTAAGCCCAGGAAGATGCAAGTTAAAGCCTTGTAGGCCATGTGGAAGATATTGTATTATGGACTTCTAGACCTTGGAGTTTGGCCATGCCCAATCCTTCTAGTACCCATTCTCATCGTCTTTCGTCTTGGATAGGATTGGAGGTCTTTGGGTGGATCTATTAGGACACATGGTTTTATGGAGACATTGATTTGTATTGTAGGGATGATCGCACTTTGTAGGGATAGTGCGCCCATGATCTTGCGCACCAATGTCATTTCCCACATGGTCATGTGTCTAGAGTCTGTATGCATCTCTTGGCTTTGGTGCATTTATCATTTTACAGTTCTCATGTGGTAGTCTCACGAATTGCAACGTATGACATTTTTCAAGGCATATCATGTATCCCAATTCATGAGGTCCTGGGTCAAAAATACAAGGGCTAGAAGTAATTGTTACAAAGTTTGATCATGACATCCATGGACAAATTGCCAAAGTGTTGGTTAGTGTGGACTCGTGTGCTAAGTCTTAAAATGGGGGCAAAGGCAAAATTATTCTAAAGAAGACATCCCCTTATCAGTTTACCCATGGTAAAGGATCAAAAGGGGAAACAATATCTTATCATAAGAAAAAGGGCAAATTAAAAGAAAGGGTGTGATGAAAGATTATATTATGAAAAGGGGCCATTGCCTTTTATTATTATATTTTAATATAGCAAACAAATGAAAAGAGGCCCCCATCCCTCCTTTATCCTAAGTAATGGTGAAAAAGTGATGCCTTAAGTCCATCTACTTTATAAAGAGAAGGCTTTAATTAAAGGTGAACATGAAGTATAAATCAACCCATCCAAATGTGAGAAATTAAAGGGAGCTATCATATTATGAAGAAGTCACCACCAATTAAAGGAGCCACCTTTCCTAGTCGTGGTCAACCAAGTGGAAGTGAGTGGTTGGGCCAACCCAATCGCTTACACATCCAACAAATTAAATCAACTTGCAGCAAATCAAATCGGACTCTTAAATCGTGGCACATTAATTAAGTCGATTGGTAAGAGAAGAACGTTAAAGGCAAGCACTCCATTTCCAAGCTGGTCGTGGACCCAACTAAGTTGATGCAAATATTGGAATGATTGTTCAAGGAAACAACCGTTGGGACCTTTCCTCAATTGATTCGATGGACAAATAAATAAATTGCCCCTTAATTAAGTAAATCGACCAGTTGTTGAGTTAAAAAGAGAGAGCCATTGAGTCAAAGAAGGGAATGACGGAGTAGGATGGGGTCAATTTAGTTGTTGGCATCCCTCTCTAATTAAATTGGACCCTTCTTACACAATCGTGGATATTCAAAGTTAGCCGTGAGGACTAAAGTGGAAGCTAAGTCAAAACGAATGAAAGTGAATAAAGTGAATGTTGGAGGTGGTCAAAGCACATTTCCAAACATTTACATGCTCCATCAAGCTAATTCGGCCATCTTCCAAGCTAATTGTTGCTTAAAATAAACAAATCGACCCTCAAACAATTAAATTGAGCCTCATGTGAAGTTAGACATTGCATACTTGAGTCAAATTGAACCCTTTCTGGACATTTTTAATGTAAAAAATATTATTTTGTCAAATAAATTAGTCTCCGGGTTGTGGATGACAAGTCAAGAAAATATTTTTTAAATGGGAGAGGAAAACTAGTTGTTACAAGGAAATTTATAAAAGGCTAGTCCCTCCTCCCATATTGGTTGTTGACAATTTGTGAGATCATAATGCCATATTATTGAACTTTTATTTGCTAGCACATTGTTGGTTGATTCTTCTATGCTTCTCTTTCTTGGCTAAGGGGTTATTGTGCTTGATAGAATAGTGGTTGTGATTGTTTCATTTGCAAGATCAAGTGGGTCGATCCATTGAGGGGCTACATAGTCATGTGGAAAAGGGATTTTGGACTCCTCGTCCCATCATTTTCTTTTATTGGTATTGAGTGGTTCAAATTCTAAGGGTGGACAAACTCTTGTCGAGAGTATCTTCACCTAGGGCAAGATCTCACTTACATCAAAGTTGATCCATTGGTTGGAAACCATCCCCATTGGGAGCTTTCCTAGCAAGACTCGTGAGTGATTTAACTATTCTAGACTAGAATTGGGGACAAGTAGTCTCTTCGACTCCAAACTCAATCTCTCGTCCAAATACTTAAGTCGACTTAGGAGGGGTTGTGAACGTGATCCATCGTGTTAGAGGTAAGAGAAAAGGTTAGAGGTAAGAGAAAAGGCCAAGGTGAGTCTCACATTCTTCAACCAAATATTCCAAAATCTCGTTTACTTCTCTGTTTTAAATAAAATAAAAAAGCCAAAAAATATTTCCTAGCTTGTTTTAAAAGTTTTATATCTTTCTAGCTAGTAGATCTTTGGGATTTTGTCATAGAGTTCTACTCTACCCAAAGATAATTTTGTTAACTTTCTTTAAGCTCGGCAAACTAATTTCTGATTTCAATAGATTTTTATGCCCAGAACAAGAACAACAATAAATTCTAAATTCTAATCTATAAACAGAAATATAACTGAGCAATTTAACAGTTGCAATGCACAGCGGAAATAATAGAAACCAATCACACAAATTTATGGACACCAGAAATACCCTAGAAACCCCAACTCCAAGGAAAACCAGCAAACGAGGGTTTTTATTCTCAACTTCAGCAAATCCAGAAAATAATTACAATAATTTTGTGCCAAACCTGAGACACTCCTCCACGAAAAATTGGCTAGGATCTGCTGAGTCTCGGCTTCACCCTCATGGCCTACACGGCCCTCCTGTCTGTGTGTACGACTACAATATGGCATTGGTACAGCGGCTGGGGACCTGACTCTCCCTCACGCGGGCTAGGTGTTGGTTGAAGGAGATATGGCTGGAGTATTCCTACCTCCGTCTCTTCCTTGTGGCTTCAACTTGGCCCCAAGACTCGACCTCTAGCACACCCACAGCCGCCTCGACCTGAACACACCAAAACTCGGCCTCTAACCCTTCTGCTATCCACGGATCTGCAAGGTAATGAAGGCTGACAGCCTTCCTTACCTTGGACACCAGAAATACACTGGAAACCCCAACTCCAAGGAAAACCAGCAAACGAGGGTTTTTATTCTCAGCTTCAACAAATCCAGAAAGTAATTACAATAATTTTGTGCCAAACCTGACACACTCCACGGAAAATCGGCTAGGGTCTGCTGAGTCTTGGCTTCACCCTTATGGCCTACACGGACCTCCTGTCTGTGCGTAAGGATGCAATATGGCACTAGTACAGCGACTGGTACAGCGGTTGGGGACACGACTCTCCCTCACGCGGGCTAGGTGTGAGCTGAAGGAGATATGGCTGGAGTATTCCTACCTCCATCTCTTCCTTGTGGCTTCAATTCAGCCCCAAGATTCTGCCTCTAGCACATCCACGGCCCCCTCGACCTGAACACACCAAAACTCAGCCTCTAACCCTTCTGCTATCCACGGATCTGCAAGGTAATGAAGGCTGACATCCTTCCAATTTCCTTCTCTGCTCCTGGACTCTTGCAAGAATAAAAACCTTCCTTGCACACTTTCGATTTGCAGCTGAAACCCTTGGTGTCACTCACCAAATCAATGTATCTCCTCAAGCCACCCCCTCAGCTTTTAAATCTCCAGCTAAGTGATTCTACGGTGGAGATTAAATCCCCAACTTGTCAAATCAATGGCTATGATCTAATCTGAAACTCACTTTGATTTTTGGATAAGATCGAAGAAGCTTCTAACGTAAGGTTAACTAATACTGATTAATTATTGTCATTTCCTCAGTTTCAACTTAGGAAATATTTAAATGACACTAATCAGATTAATTAATCACATTTTCCTAAGACTTAGGAAAAATTTAAATGACTTGAAGAAACATTAATACATGTGTCCTTTGCTTGCATGACACCTTGACAAAACAAAGAACAAGTGTCCAAGCTACAATATTTCAACAAATTTACCCTTCGGTTTGCTGCAAATTTATCATATATTTCATAAGGGTATTGTGAGTAATTCTGCAGATCTGAAATTTAT
Source organism: Picea sitchensis (assembly GCA_010110895.2). Lineage (NCBI taxonomy): Eukaryota > Viridiplantae > Streptophyta > Pinopsida > Pinales > Pinaceae > Picea > Picea sitchensis. The sequence goes on along the minus strand of SNQJ01S0001149.1, from coordinate 201,678 downwards.
AACAGCAAAGCATACACCAGGTCTACCAAATTTCTCACCCATACGAAGCGCCCAAGTAAGCAATTATCTCAAGAAACCCCTGTTTGATTTCTAGATTTGTTTTCTAGAGTTAGATCTATTATTTTCTGGAATATATCAACAATTTTCAGCCACAACAAAGTAATTTGTTGGCTGGAATATTTTTTGGGGTTTGACCCTAGGGGGATTTGAACCCCAAATTTGCAAATTTTTTGCAGATCTAAAGCTTCGGACATAGGAAATCACTCTTAGCTTGCTGCCCAAGCTTCCTTGCCCATAGATCTAGTGATCTAAGGTGCCTAGCACTTATGGGAGCCCTCAAAAGGACCATGTATCTTGCTGTTTTGTGCTCTGTTTATGCATTTTACAGATCTGAAAACTTGGGACAGCAAGAAACAACTCAAAGAAAAGCCACATTACCAAAAGGTATACTTAAAAATACATCCGAGGAATTGATATCGGCTTTCACCGCTCTTTTGTACTATTTTATTGATTTATCTCAGACCTTTAGAGTGGGTTTCATCTGCTGGTCTGCATTATTTAGGTTTTCTATATATCATTTCAGATCAACTATCTTAAATAATTAACTCCTACCTTCATCTCATTATTGTTTAAGGCACTGGTCTATTTAATTTTGAGTGAATTTGTTGTGTTAGGGAAGCCTCCCAAAGTCCTTTAGCGTAGGAGTTGGGCTTGAACAGGGAAGGACTTGTGCCACGGTCACATTGGGCACTTGTCCTATGTGGTACCGCCTTAGCGCCATGAGGGACCTTGACGAGGCCGCTAGTTTGGTTGGTAACAGGTCTCTCCTCCACAGAGGCCAAATATGCCAGCGTAGTTCTTGGTGGGAAGCACCTTGCATGGATGCAGATGATTTTACCTTGCCACTCTATTTTGTGACAATAAAATCACCATTCAGCTTGTTCATAATCCTGTGGATCATCAAAAAACTAAGCACATTGAAATCTGGATACACTACATTCAGCAACTCCATTCTCAAGGACAGCTTGTGTTGATCATTTTACCTTCAGTAGACCAGCTTACCAACATCTTCACAAAGCGTCTGCCAGAGGCCACCTTCACCGACTTGTAGAATCGTATTGGTGTGGGATATTTGTCATTAAGGAAGGATGTGTGTAATGTCTTCTCTCTATGGCCCCCTGCTCAGAATAAGGGGGGAAGTTGAAAATAGGGGTGTAATCTTCACTTTCGGAACAGCCAACATCATATTGCATCATTAATATAATTGTAGGTTTGGCTGACCTTGTACATGTAGGCTTGAAACCCTATTGAGAAAGTGCCCTACTATTTATACAGCCATTCTCAATTGCATTTCTCATTTCAAGTGAGCCATTCATTCTTCTAATAAAGTGAATTGCCCAAGTGACCTATCAAGTATCGCACTCTCTCTTATGCTTGGTTTTATTTCTCTCTCTAGCACACTTGTTCTTAGGTTGTTTTCTCTCCCTAGGATTGCACTTCTTGTGTGATATCTCTTTGAGTGTTGCACTGCCCTGGTGCTGGTTATTTCTCACTTTATTGCAGAATTAGAGTGTGTGTTGCTTCCAAACAATTCTCTCTCTATCTCTTGTGAATCTCAACATTGGAATTAAGAACAGGGCTTTTTTCTTGATTCTTTGTCAGGTCACAATAGCATGAATAGTGCTCCATGTTGAATCTTATAGAGGCCGAGTGAAAATCAACTCATGGAAAACAGTCTAAAACAACGCCCAAGAAAATATCCTGAATCCCCAAAAAAATTTCAAAAATGAGCTTGAAAAAACCTGAAATCCGTCGATTTGGCCAGTTCTCAATTTTTTAGTTCAGAACTTCTTGATTAAATCTTCTTACATTGCACCTATTAAACATGTGTAAAATTGATAAGCGACTATATACCTGTAATTTTCACTTTCCACGCGGTTACAATAATTAAAACATCAAAGCTACAAACTGTATACATATGGATGGTAGCAAATCTAGAATCTAACCGTCGAAAATAAATAAATGGAATTAAATGACATTGTCATTCTCCTCTTTTTCAGATTTCCAAGTAGGATAAAATTTTAACGATATTGAAGTGTATTATGACTTAAGTATATATTCAAGCATTAACAATTTAACATCATCATATAGACAAATCAATCATGTTGTCAGATATTTCTAACCATTTTACAGAGTGCATACAAGGCATTCATATTTCAGGTACTATATCACGTGGTGGTGGTACACTAACCCGTTACAGATACCACATGGTCTCATTTGGCCATATATAGCACCTGCTGATATATTCTTCCTACAAGCCTAGATCAATTTTATGAGTATGTATAGGATTCTTTAAAGTTCAAAGAAATAAGGGATGAAAGGGTGGTTACAGGTTCATTCCAGAAAAAGACATGGAACTGAACACACAGTGTCCATTCATCCAGTCCTACGGCTGAACAGCGAGTATTCACATTGCAAGAAAATTCATTTACTAATTATATTAGAGTAAATACAATTAGAGCAACAAATGAAAGGATGAAGCACATGCAGTCACCAATCTCGCTAGAAGTTATAAGCCATCTCTTGCTGCTATAGTGTTCAGTAAAAGGTGTATAGGTTCTCACTATTTTGTGGAAAAGCTCTTAGTACCTGTATGAGTGAGTAAACACTCCCAAAGATGTGATGCTCTGGAAACTGATAGGGCTTTCTGATCTGAAGAAAGATGCTCATCACAATCTTGAGCATCGTCATCCAAATCAACCTTGCGATTATTAGACTCCTGAAGCTTTTCTAACTCTTGGTGCAAGTAAGCCTTCAAACAAAGATGAAAGATAAATGCTCATTTAAAAAACAGCACTCCGCAAAACTAGTACATGATATAACCATGATGATTCAGCGATACAGTTTTAAGCAATCGTGAAATATATACAACCTAATCATCGCCTTCTATATTTACTGATGAACATCTTTTGTCAATCAACAACTCTATTACCTCTTCAGCAGAAAGAGCACGAAATTCTGCAGTCATGTCATGAGCTAAGCTGGACCATAATGCTTGTCTCTGCACAGCCGCTGCTGTACTTTCTAAGAAACGCTTCCGTTCAAGTGCTATCCTAGACTGAAGCATGAAACAGATGGCATGCACAATAATATATCATTAATCTAATATTATGAACCATCAAAAGTCATCACTGCATACATTGAACATAGGAGAGATACAGCAGAAATTGCAGAAAAAACTAAAAATACTTGAACACGTAGTATGACATTGTGACCATAGTAGCTATTACATCGAGTAATAAGTAAATTTTCAAGGGAAAAATAACATTTACTCTATAGATTTCAAATTCTAAATAAGATAAAATAATATACTGCATTGATTAAGACAAGATAAGATAAAAAAATTATCCACAAGTGACCAAAAGAATAGGTCAATGGGACTAGAGAATGTAGCTAGTCGCATACATAATGTGGCAGTGCCAAGACTACTCCTGAAAGCTAAAAGATAAAGAGATACAAATGAAAATTACAGAAAGAGTATAAAAAGGGTGACCCAAAATGGTAGACCCCAGAAAAGAGAGAGAATCACTGCACCGCATCAGGTATAGAGGTGAATAAAGAGGAGAGAACGGAAGCATCTCCCTCTATATCAATCACGTGAGGGAACCAATGCAAATCCCAATAAGGGCCTTAAGAGAGTGGCCAGGACCAAGAGCGGTTCGTTGGGCGATTCTAAGAGGAGCTCAAACGTGGTCAGTCCAAGTTCTCCTAACATTTGGAGCCAAAGAGAAAAATCTCGTGATGTGCATCCGGTTGCCTTACCTAGGCTGTAAGGCAGCTCCTCGCTAAAAGCAGGTGCATCGCTATGTCCTCGTGATACTAATCCATCAAGCCACGGATCAGATGACGTGCACTATCTCATCAATCTGGTATCACCTAAAGTTCACGCAGGCCAACCATAGATAAGTTATTTAAATTCATTTATTAACAGTGTTACATGGAAACGCACTCCCCAGGGTAGGGGTACCACCCTGGGATGGGGAAACCTCCTCCGAAACATTTCACCATGCTGCCTTTTGGTGTAGCTGTAAAACGGTCGTGAGTTAGATTGGGAGCATAAGGTCAAGTTAGGGTGCAGGCCATAGAAACAAAGACAAGATGCACAGGTCTATGACAGACAGAGAAGGCATCTCTGCAACCTACACAACTCATGAACATAGAGACATCAAAGTAAGACCATGTTTAAGGATGATAACAGAGAGGCAAATGAAGGTTGATGAGTGTTGACCCCTGTTATCGCACAATTTGTACTTGCTCAAAAGCCCAAGGCAAGTGGATACAGAATTGACGTAATTGGGAATAACCTATCACTGTCACCTTAATAGAAGATCCCTTTCTATTTAGGAGTATGCCAAGGCTACCCCAGGGGAGACGTCCCCGGTGACCTGGGGGGTTTGAAAAGGCTAAGGCAAGTAATCACAAAGAAATCCTTCCCCTCTCACAGATCACTCAAATCAAGGTTTCTTTATGTCTTGTAAAGATGAAGCAAATAGATAATATTGTGTACCTGCCCAGAACAAGACAACAAGGCAAAAAGAGGCACTTTCCAAGTACCAAAATGATTGTTTAGTGCTTCATAAGACAATAAATCTTCAAAAAGTAAGCTAGCTGATATGAATGTGCAGCAATGCAACAGTTTATAACAGCAATTAATATTTTATAAGAGCCACAAAAATTATGCCTTGAAATTACTTGAAAAGGACAAGAAAAAGTAACTTTGACTAGGGAAATTGATAATAAATTGTCACAAGCAAAGTTGGCAATGTTTAGCTATTAAAGAAAGGGATGATGATATACTGATCAGACCAACCCAACAAGAAGTCTTCACAGCTGAATCCGACCCTCCTCCCTCAAAACAATATACTAGAGTAATACAAGAAACAACCAAGTTCAAAGCAAAGGAGTATCAAGAGGGAGATACGGTCTGGATGTTGCATACAAAAAAGGGAGAGCCTACTATTGTTAATGGGAATGCGTAGTTTTGGCTTGGACCTTTTAGAGACGGAATGAATTCAGTCAATGATGCCTACTATCTATCCACGTTGGAAGGAAGAAGACGTCCATTACCGGTTAGTAGACACCTCCTTAAACCCCATCATGGGGCAAAGACTTGACTTCATAGGTAAGTGCAGCTAAGTTAGGTAGGCATTTGCATTCATTGTATATACCATCTGCATATCATGCTAGAATAGTATAGTTGTAGTTTCATTTTCATTTGTATATATATGTTTGCTTACTTTTATTCTATTGTATCATATATGAGCGAGGGGTGATATCACCACCCCAAAGATTACTAATTCCATTTGTTGAGATCTAGCAGATGCAGGTCATGCCATAGATGTTGAGGTTCTCATGCGCCCTACGGTGAGCACATGTCCCCGAGTTGGAGCCATATGTTATCCCCTATCCTAGGGATAACTAAGGAGATTATGTCTCAAGGCCCACATGTGCTAGACATGGAGTAGCGAGAGCCATACAACTTGAGCTTGGCCCCGGACGACCCATCTTTTCTTCAGTGCATCCCATCCATCAACAGCAGCAGCATCCATCCCACTAGCCTCGTCCTAAAGTAGCAGTGGGTCTTGCTCCATGAGGTAATGAGTTCAGGTATCATGGTATGTGTCACTCTGATTTTCGAAGCATTTGAATATGTTGCACTGAACTCTCCTTTATTTCATAACGTTTGCTTGGAAATTATGCTCTTTAACTTGTTCATACCTGGGGAAGGTGACAGAATGCCCTAGTAAGTTGGTTCCCTTTAGGATGAGTTGCCACTAGGTAGGTCTATGAAAGGTCATCGTCCATTCCCTCCATACTTACAATTTTTCATCATTATCGCTCTCATCTTCCCCTACTTTGGTTCGGGCAATGGGTTTGCCACACTAGTAAGGGTTGTACCTTGCCTTGTGAGAAGAAGGGGCTAAAGGCCCAGAGGGTAAAGGTCGCTGGCAAAAGTTAAAATCCAAAATAAAACCTTTGAGATGCTTCGCCCAGGGATTCCCGAGAAAGAAATAAAAGGCTTCTCAGTAAGAAAAGGGGACCCATAAGATAAAATAAAACTCAAGGTCTAGTTGGTGGTGTTAGAATATAGAAGATGGTGTGCTCGTTTTACCATTGACGATACCCTCGTCACCCAACCACAGGCCGAAGCCTCCCTCCGAGCACCTTAACCTTGACTGAGAAATTCCTCCGGAAGCAAACATTAGGCTAGATAGCCAAACAAAGAGTAGCGCATCAATCCTCAAGGATAGCGCATCACAAAAAGCTGATCAGATAGTCCAAACCCTAGCCAAGAGATATCCAAGCCAATACTGAAACTAGTTGTTGCTGCAGCTGCACCTGCAACCCTCCTCCAAACCTGCGCACCAACTGCAACTGCAGCGCGCACCAACTGGGAAACTGCTGCGCAGAACTGGCTCTGTCTGCAACTGCTGAGATGCTACAAATGAGAACTGACGCCCTGTATTTATAGTAATTCTGCCAGTTTGTTGGGGCCAACTTCTCCTTCTGGGTATGTGTCTGTTCAGTATATTATTAATATTTCTGGCCGACTTCTTCTCTTGGAGGCTAATAGCCTAATATAAATTATATTCTTGAGCCGACAAGCCTTCTAGGGTTATTAGCCAATTCATTAGGGTTTCTCTTGCTTCCCGGAGTCTTCTATTCTCGTCAGGTTCACATGTAGAGGTAAAT